>PVJC01000257.1:0-141832 GCA_004026665.1 Murina feae | reverse complement strand
GTGCGCGCGCCTCCGTACCTCTGTACTTTGCTTCCGCTGCTGCTCTGAGTCTCAGACTCTTCTCTGGTTGTAGGATTTTCACTCAGCCAGCTGTCCTGTGGGTGCGTGTGGTGTCCGTGTGTTCTTTTCGTGGTTTTTCTGAAATAGTTGTTCACAGCTGCATATGCGGTGTCTACCCTATGCCGCCATCTTGTTTCTCAGGTACAGGCCCTTGATCGGAATCAAACCTGGGACCTTTCAGTCCACAGGCTGCTCTATCCACTGAGCCAAACCAGCCAGGGCTGCAGCTTATTTTAAACATTAAAATCAAAGTTGTAAAGAAAGTGCACGAAACCAAGAGGTGGTAGATTAAGGAGAAAGCATAGCAGGGAAATATCTAGTATTGGGTAAAAGGCAAAATGGAGAGACACACACGTTTACATAGGTGGACACAGGACAATTAATAGTTAAGATCTATAGCACCTGGAGGCAGTAGGTAAGGAACACGTTTCATGGTCTGCTCCTGTGTCTGGGGCCTGTGACTGCGCCTCCCAGGGGTAGGAAAAGAAAATTACTCTAAATTACTCTGATATTTCAAAGGCATGTTATCCGCCCTGGCCAGTGTGGCTCAGTTAGTTGGGTAACCTCCCATGCACCAAAGGCTGCTGGTTCGATTCCCCGTCAGGGCACACGCCCTGGTTGCTGACTCAATCCCGGGTAAGGGGTGTGCAGGCGGCAGCAGACCGATGAGATGTATCTTTTTCTCCATCTCCCTTCCTGTCTCTAAAAATCAATTAAAAAAAAAAAAGTATGTTATCTTCAGTAGACAGAGCCCTGGCTGGGTAGGTCAGTTGGTTGGAGCATCAGCTCCTACACCAAATGCTGCAGGTTCAATTCCCTGTCAGGACATATACCTAGGTTGGGGGTTCAGTCCCCAATTGGGATACATGTACGTGTGAGCGATCAATATTTCTGTCTCTCCCTTCTTTTCTCCAGAAGTTGATGGAAACATGTCCTCTGGTAAAAATTAAAATATTAAAAAGACAAAGCTCAAGTATAGATTGACCTTTGCTAAGGAAGATAATAGGCCTAAGATACGACTACCAGCTGTGACTTTCCCAGTTCGGAATGTGTGATCAGACCATCCTGTGTGGTAACTTTATACACACACACACACACGTATGTTTTTAAAATTGATTTCAGAGAAGTGGGAGAGATACAGTATCAATGATGAGAATCATTGATCAGCTGCCTCCTGCACAACCCCCATTGGGGATCAAGCCTGCAACCCGGGCAAGTGCCCTGCTTGAGAACTGAACTATGACCTCCTGGTTCATAGGTCTATGCTCCACCACTGAGCCACGCTGGCTGGGCCTGTGTGGTAACTTTTGGCCACTGAGCTGGTCAGGTCTGCCAGGTGCCTTCCAAGCGCATCGGCTTTATCGCATCACCACTTCTTCATTCACAATCTGATGACCTCATCAGCTTTATCGCATCACCACTTTTTCATTCACAATCCGATGACCTCATGGGGCTCCTCTATGAAAATAGTGGCGTCTAGCACACTGAGACAGCCTTGCACTTTTCATTTTTCTGAATGGACAAGGCTTATGCTGAGGCTACACACAATGTCAGGCCTGCAGGCTTCTAAAGGTCTATAGTTCAGGCCAGAACTAGAATCCAGACACCAACCGCTATTTATGGTTTATCTCTTTATTGTTTCTCCTTTTATCAAAACCAGTCACAGGTGGGGGCCAAGAGGAAGTAAAAAAAATTGTCACAAATATGTCCCCTCATCCCCAGTTAGTCCTCCCTCACCCCCCACCCCCATCCAGGGCTTTGAGCCCACCCCGGGCACACATGATCATCTCCCTCCCCCCTCAGTCTTCTCCCAGCAATAAATACAGGTGACTGTGATTCAGTGAAACCACAACTGATTTTTCCATCTTGAATGCCCCTCAAGGGGACAAAAAGGGGACAAAATAAGTGTAGTGCCCACCCCCACTTAAGAAGTGGAAACTTCTTTCCCCTTAGGACAGGGGAGGCAGGACTGCCCCTGTCAGAGCTGCAGAGCTCTAGAAGGAATGGGAAAGAGGAAAGGTTGGAAGCAGAGGAAAGAAAGGGAAGAGTAAGTTCTCCAGCAACCTCACTCCTTTGATTCATTCATCCCTTACCAGGTAAGGGGTGGGCCCAGTGTATCAGTGGCACACAAAAAGGGGAGGGCTGACAGAGAAGAGGCAGGAGGAAGAAGTAAAGAGGGAAAGCAGCCTGGTAGGGAGGGAAGGGGTCAGAGAAAAGGAGCCCTAAAGCTCACTGCCCTCAACTTCTTCCAGGGAATGGCATCCACACCCCGAGGGGCATGAGTGGAGAGGGTCTGTCGAGCTCAGATGCCCAGAAGGAAGGAGAGAAGGCAAAGCAAGGGCCCTATGGTCCCCAGGTCTTCACAGGTGAATGTGCTCCAGACAGAGCAACAGAGTGCTGGGGGTGAAGGGAGGCTTGGTGTTGGGGGGGGGGGGATCATAAGAGGAACTCACAGCCCAGAGACGGCCCTCCTCCTGCCCAGGTGCTGGCAGAATCTGGGTCTTGGGATAAGAACAGTGACGTCTGGGGAAGGTCAAAGTCCAAGGCAGAAGGAACAGTAACGCACATCGCAACAGCACCCCTCCCCCCCCAACATCCCTTGCGTTATCGCAGGTGAATACTCCAGTCAGACGCCACGTTGACGCCGGGCTTGCGCAGGATCAACACAGAGGTCTCAGGGTCGTGCTGGAAGGACAGACGGCTTTCGGGAGATCCTGGTGGAGGAAGGAAGCGCCGTAGTCATAGCGATAAACTCACACCAATTATTTTCTTACAGGCGGGTGTCCCCACCCTGCGGATGTCCCCACCCTGCCTGGCCTCCCCTCTTTCCTCACCTTTTGTCTGGAGTACCACGGCTGCTGGCTTTCCAGCCCCCATTATCACCACCCGCTCAATCCAGATCTGTGTCTCAAAGTGGCCTTTGGGGTCCGCTGAGCTGGAGGGAGCAAGGCGGGAGTGAGTAGGTGTCAGAGTAGAAGGAAGGAATCGACCCAGAACAAGAAAAGGGCCCAATGAGCTATGAGCAACCTTGAGGCCCAGCCGCCCCAGCAGCTGCCAAGGCAGACGAGCACCTCATTACCTGGACACTAGGGCATTGCCAGAGAATGAGAACCGACGCAGCAGGAACTCATGCCGAGTCTGGTAGTTGAACGTGTGCCCATCATCTAGAAAGAGCTCTCCTTGGGCTGTACCCTGAGGAGGCAGTGGGACAAGTGAGAGCTGAGCCCAGGAGGGAGTGAGGCCCATCCATCCCCAGGGGACTGCCCATGCTCTCACCTGCGGGCTGAGTGCAACGAAGAGAGTGATGGGGTCATCCTTCATGCATTCGGAGGAGCGCCGCACCCGCATCCACCGAGGCACAATCGTCCCTCCTCGCTGGAACACAGGGATCTAGGGCAAGAGCATCGCTGGGGTAAAGCTGCCTGTTGTCCAACTTGGCCTTGCACCATCCTTTGCTCTTCCCATCTGTTCGCACGTGGGTACTGGACCCCAAAACACACGCTGTCTCCCCATCTGGAAGCCTACAGGCAGCTGGAGCTGGAAGGTGGGTCAGGCATACTCACACTGCTTAGTGTCACAGGCATGTACAGGGTCTGGGGACCATGATGCTTCTGGTAGCTCTGAACGTCATACCACACCTGTGGGCGACAAGATAGATTTGGTCACTCACCACACAGGGCCACCATCTCCAGTACCCCATTTGGCCTCCGCCATCCGTATTTCCCACCACACCCCTCCTTAACTCACCTCCCCTTGGCCAGGCAGATAGACCTGGACGCCATGAGCCCCGGCGTCTGATACAGGGTGAACCAGCAACGCATCCCCTGAACACCAGAATCAACGCAGAGCTAAAGAGATCAGTTCCCAGCCAGGGAGCACCACAGCGCCCGCCTCCTACACCACCAGCCTCCGCTCCTCCCTCACCGTGTGTTCACAGACCCCCTCCCGCAAGTGCTTACTTCTCAGCCCACCCATCACCCACTGTCCTCCCACTCCTCACCAAGCAGGAACTGGTCATCGATACTGAAGGTGCTCACATCCTGCGGATAGTGTACCCACAGGGGCCTAGAAGGCAGGCGAGAAAGGAACACACTTGCTGTTTTGGCAGATGTCCAAGATGGCACCCAGGAGTCGACAAGAACAGCACAGGGTAGGAGCCAGGAGCTTCCGGCCGTGTGTGGGGAGGGCCTCAGCTCTGCAACTTCAGCTCTGCCGAGGCACTACCTTCCTCGCCCACCTTCCTGCCTCCTCCTGCCGCCCCTCCAACTGTTCTGCAAGCAGCTGGCCAGCGGCCACTTGGCTATCCTGGCTGGCAAGGCCCTCCAGGCCCAGGCCCTACTTCTCTTCCATCTCATCTCCTACCTCTCCTCTGGTTCCTTACGCGACACACACTGGTTTTCCTACTCCTAGAACACGACGCACTCATTTCCACGTGAGAATTTTGCACTTGGAGTCTCATCTGTTTGGAACACTTCCTCCAGATCACAGAATCCGTCTTAGTCCCCACCCGGGCCTCACTCACACGGCCTTCTTCTCAGAAAGGCCTGGCGGAACCTAGCGCCATGATGCTCTTCCACTGTTCCAAGAGCTGGTCACTGCTGGCAATTCTCTTATTTACATATTTGTTTCCCCCAAGAGTAAACATCCCACAGCGCAGGACACGTGTCTGCCTTGGTTCCTGCACTGGGGGCAGAGGTGAGTAATGCCTAACCTGTCCCAAGTACTCAATAATGTCCCCTTCTATTCATTCCTATTGGTCTCTGCTTATTCTTAACCCTCCTTTTGCACAGCCTGGTGAGTGAAGGACAAGGTGCAGACATGGAGCCCAGCCACACGCAGCCACCTCAGCTGACCCAAAGGAGGCCTCACCTCATGACAGGAAAGCCTTCGAGATGGGCCTGATAGAAGAGCGTGTACCAGAAAGGCAACAGGGCATAGCGCTGGCCCAAGGCATCTCGGATGATGTCGTGGTACTGAGACGGTAACATCCATGGCTCTCGACGCCCAGTATCCAAGTGGGCATGTGCCCGGAAGAATGGCTGGTAGGCACCCATCTGGTACCAGCGCACAAGCAGCTCTGGCTCTGGATTCTTGAAAAAGCCGCCCACATCAGCTGGAAGGGAAGAAGTAGGTTGGAAAAGAGAGTGAAGGAGGGCAGCTGCCTAGGGACGCCCCAAGAGAGCTGGACTCTCAGCTCTCTATTCATGCCCAGGTCCTGTGCCCCTCCCACCAGACCAAGGACCGCAAACTCCCTCTCACCCCCACAGAAGGCAAGTCCCACGAGCCCAAAGCTGAGGCACATAGGGATAGAGATCTTCAAGTGGTCCCAGTCAGCAGTGTTGTCCCCTGTCCACACGGCTCCTGAGGAAGACAAGAGGGCGAGTTTGTAGCTAGAGAAAGGGCTCGGCCTTGTCAGCTGACCTCTCTGACCTGCCACATCGGCTCTGGGTCCCCAGGGTCCTGCTGAAGAGGGCAGAGGTCACAAGAGCACATGAGTGCACATCCCTCCCTGGTTCCCTGCAAGTGCAGCCGGAAGGGTGCCGAGGGGCGCGCTCTGAGGATGGCTGTGTGGATGCATTTCCCTGAGAACCAGGTCTAGACCCCCGGCTCCTCCCACTGGCCTCCCGCCCTCTCCCTCGGCTCTACGCTCCATCTTACCGAAGCGCTGGGAGCCAGCGAAGAACGCCCTGCTCAGGACAAAGGGCCGCTCCACACCCCCCGAGCGCTGCACCAGCCCATCAGCAGTTGCCATGTGCTGAGTGGAGACAGGAGAGGGGAGGGGCAGTGAGGAGCAAAAGCCAGCTGCCATCCGGTGCAAGTTCCCAGCCCTCAGCCCCTCCTCTCCAGCCTCTCACCACGTAGAAGCCATAGATGTTGTGCACGTCTCGATGCTCCCAGCCCCCGTAATGCTGGGCATCCTTGAGCATGGTGACCTCAGGGCCATTGAACACAGAGGGTTCATTCATGTCATTCCAGACATAGAGGTTGGGAGCTGAGCCCTACGAGCGCAAGGAAGAAAACGGGGACAGAGGGAGGAAGGAGACAGCGTCAGAGCAAAGAGCTCCTGGGAATCCGCATTTCTCAGGGTCATCACAGCCCCATACATCGGCTCCCAACCACAGCAGGTAACAAGTAGAGCTCGACCAGCGCAGGAGGGGGTGGGAAAGACAGGTGCGGTCGAGAAAGAGGCCGGCCATACCTTATAATCGTCAAAGTTGAACATGTTAGCCCACCAGGCCCTCATCCTGGGATTGGTGAAGTCGGGGTAGCCAGCGGCGCCTACAAGTTAAGGGTGGCTGTCAACTCAAGGGGCATATGGTCACCATTCTACCGCCCTGGTCGTCTGACAGCCTCTCCCTCGATTCTGGGGCTGCATCACCCACCTGGCCAGCACCAGCCCTCGTAGTCAGAGCCGTCTCGAGTTTTAACATAGAGACCCTGGTTCTGCAACTCCTCATGTACGCGGTAACCAGAGTCCACCTTGATGTGGGGATCCACAATGGCGACCAGCTGGGAGCATGGAACACGGTGGTCAGAGCTCTCCGGGGCTGTGTCCGAAGCCCAACCATGGCTGTAGTCCTCTTACCTTCCGCTTCTTGGATGCCAGCTTCTCCAGCATGGCGAGGGGCTGGGGGAAGTGGCTGGGGTCCCAGGTGAAGTACCGCTTGCCATCCGCGTGTTCAATGTCCAGCCAGATGAAATCGCAGGGCAGGTTGTAGTCATCGAAGCCCTGGTTGACTGCCAGCACATCGGCCTCGTCCCGGTAGTTCCAGCGGCTCTGGTGGTAGCCGAGGGAGAAGAGCGGGGGCAATGCCTGGGTCCCTGCAGGTTCAGCGAGGGACGGGGGTCACAATGGAATCAGGCCAGCCTGGGGCTTCTGGGAACACCCAGAAATTGAGGGAGGCTTGTGAACCAAAGGGAGACTACAGGGCACAGACTTCTGAAGAGTCACTCCTCTCAGGAAGCCCACAGCCGCAGCGTCCCGTGCGGCGTGGGTGCCACGTACCGGTGAGATGGGCGTACTGCCGGAAGACGTCGAAAACGGAGGGCCCAAGCAGCAGGAAGACATCGATGATGCCACTCTCCGACATCCAGCGGACATCTGTCTGCGGGGTTTCCCCGGAGCCCTGCAGGTAGTCTAGCATCTTCCCAAACAGGGTCTGGAGAGGGACCAGAGAGAGGTCCAACACCCGTTCTCGCTCCCCAACCCAAAGACAAAGCAGCCATGTTTCCCTCAAAACCCTCCTGACACTGGCTCCTTAGGCGTCAATCTGAGCTGAGACTAAATGTCACCTCCCAGTGAGGCTTCCCTGGGTGCCACCACCTGAGGCACCGCTGCCCCACGCCCACCTCGTGGCTGCCCCACGTCTTTCTCAGCACTTACCACTGAGCTCGTCTCGCTGTCTTTGCTGTCTGACAGCGCTCCCTCCCCGACCAGGAGGCCCTTTTCTACCTCAATGAGCGGTGCTGTCCCAGCACCTCGCAGAGTATCCAGCCCATAATGTACTGACAGGAATGCCTGAGCGTGTCTTCTGGAGGTGGCAGGGAACTCCCAGGCAGCTCCCAAGGCCCACGGCCCCCTCTCTCACCCAACCCCAAATGGGCTACCCCACCAGCCTCTTCAAAGCTCATGCCAGCACCCCATCTGTCTCTAGGCCTGACGACGCCCTCTTTCCTGCTACCCTGCCCGTGCGCTCACCTTCCCAGCAGTGTTGGAGGATATGTCCACCCATGTCTCTGCAGCGTTTAGCCAGAAGATGCCCAGGTCCCGATGAGGACTGTGTGCCAGGAGCACAGGCACAGACCCGTACAGGGCCATGGGGTTGTACAGCTCGTACTGGAACACATCCAAATTGTAGAGGCGATATGGCTCCCCACCCCTGCAGGCAGACAGACAGACTGGACCCAGGCCCTGGCACACACAGCCCCTACCCATCCCGCAGACACAGGGGAGGGATGTAAGAAACGCCCCCTGCCCTTTATCGACGAAGAATCTTCCAGTGCTAAAGGTGATCTGGGCACAAGAAGCAACCCATGCCCGACTGGCATGTCCGATCTGCATTCACAGCCCCCACCTTTCTGACTCCCCTGCCCCCCATATCCTGAGGTCAGCCAGGGACTCACTCAGTGACCTTCAGCCTCAGGTTGTCTGCATGCTCAGGGATCCCATACACATGCTCCATGCCCGGCAGAGAGAAGTCCAAGCCCACAGACGTGGGGCCTGGAAGGAAAGCAAAGGATGTGCTTCAGAGCTGCCGCCCGGCGAGGACTCCCTGCGCCCCGCCCCGGGCGCTGCGCCCCTCACCGTACGGCTTGCTGTCTGAGTGCGTTTTGAACGTCTCCTCCCAGGCTCCTGGCTCATCTTTCTCTGGCTTCTCCTGGGTCTCCTCCGGCTGTGAGGCGGAGAGCAGACCACTGCCCATCACACACAAGTTCTCCCCTTCCCCGCCCATTCTCAGTCCATCCCTGACAGCAAGATGGAGCTTTCCCCCTCCAACCTCCCGGCCAGCCCTGGGCTCCAACCGCACGCCCCCACACACTTGCCTTGTCTCCATCTCCAGGCGTTTCCTCGGGCTGGGCGCCATCGCCCTCAGCTGGGTCTTTTGATTCTTGCCTGGAAGGTAGGAGAGCTGTCTGCTCCAATCCAGAGGGGGCAGGGACGAGGGGCTAGTGGAAGGAGGGGTGAGGGAATAGAGAGCCAAGGGTCCAAAGGAACGAAGGCATTGGAGGAAGGGACTGAAGGGTAAGCCTGGAGAGGGCCCCGTGAATACATGCGTCCAAAGGACACGGAGAGAAATGAGGAGTAAATGCCACCGGAGGTGTTTCCACACAGAGGCCCTATGGCCTGGGTTCAGAATGCCAGTCCTGGCTCTGCTGCCTCCCAGGAGATTCTGAACCCAAATGCCCTCGCTGGGCCTCAGCCTGCTGGTCTGACACAGGGTTTTGCAAAGACCAGTGGGTCACACCATGATCAAGCCTCTACAGATAAATGCAGGGACTCACACAAGAGGTGTGCCAAAGACTGTTTTCAAGGGCAGCTGGCAAGCAGCTCTGCTCAGAGCCTAGTGCACCCACTCTGAGAGCCAGGAACCCCAGCAACAGGCAGCATCTCTCCAGCCCTTGGCAAAGCAAGAAGCTCCCTGCATTCCTTAGGGACTTCCCATAGTCCACCTTCCTTCACCCCGTCAGGAGAACAGGGACCAGGGACCACACGGCTGGAGAAGAAGAGGTGAGTGAAGGGCAGGGCACGAAGGGCCTGGGGCACCTTTCGGGGGTCAGAGTGAGGGGTGGGGAAAGGCAGAGGAACACGTACAGTACCAATTGCCATGGATTTACCTAGAGAAAATGTTCTTGATCTTATCCCAAATGCTACCGAGCGTGAGACTAACTTTATCCGAGAAACTAGGGCAGGAGGAGATGGGTAGGGAAGGGAGGAGGCACAAAACCAACACAAAAACAGAAACATAAAAGTGAGTTTCAGTCGACAAACTTCCAGACATGGGGGGTAAGGGGAGAGGAAGAAAATAAATCTGGGAAATGTGATGGCGTGAGAAGGGGAAAAGGGAAAGGCAGACCCAGGCAGGCCTCTCAGAGGAGGTGCCCAAGGTACAGCCCGGGGACAAAAGTGACTGCCTCCTGGTTTTAGAGGAAATGAAGAAAACTGTGACCTGGCCTGCTTCCTACCCTGACAGACGGCTTCTCCCAGCCCTCAGCCCCGACCTGACTGTCCTACCACCCTGTCATCCCCCAGGGACCCAGTGCCAGAGCCCACAACACCCTAGGCTCTCAGGAGGTTGCCTGCAGCCCCGACCCCAGTACTCACGAGACCCTGGGGGCCCTCTGGTGCTCAAAACCCAAGAGTCCTCGGGCATTGACGCTGAGCAGAAGGCTGCGGTCCTCCAGCAGGTCCAGGCGGAACGGCCGTGCTGTCAGGATGATTTTATAGGGTCCCTCGGCCACGGTGAGCTCCACGCTGTTGTCGTCACGGCCAGAGACAGAAAGCCTGGGAAGAAGATCAGAAGGGATATAAACAAGGACAGAGGACCAAGACTGTAACTGAGACACTTCAGGAGGCGGAGGGGGGGCTGCCAGGAGCTACAGGCACTGGGGTGACAGGGTAGGGACAGACAGACTGACCAAGAGACATGAAGAGCCTGGAAACAGACCCAATGATACTTAGAACTTTTAAACGTAACAGAGGTGGCAGGCAGCCCAGTGAGATCAAGAGGACTAAGGAGAACTATTTGTTTGTTTATTTACTAACTTACTTATTTTTTTCACTAAGTTTTTATTGATTTCAGAGAGGGAGAGGGAAGAGACAGAAACATTGATGATGAGAGAAAATCATTGACTGGCTGCCTCCTGCACGCCCCCTACTGAGGATCAAGCCCTCGGCCCCAGCATGTACTCCTGATCCGAATGAAACCCAGGACCCTTCAGTCTGAAGGCCAACGCTCTATCCACTGAGCCAAACCAGCTAGGGCAGGAGAATTACTTAATAACAAAGATGAAAAGCTAACTTCTGGATAGGAAAGAAAGTCCTACCTCATGCCAAATGCAAATATCAACTCCAGACAGATTATGACTTAAAATTTAAAAGTAAAATCTTTACAAGAAAATAGAAAGAATTTTATTTTTCCCTTGAGGTAGAGAAGTAATTAAACACAACTCAGAAAACACTAGCACCAGGAGCTGTAAAAGGCCGACACATCGGAGCCCAGCCAGTGGCTCGGCTGGCTGGAGCACGGTCGGTGCCATCACTGGAGGGCTGCCAACTCGACTCCTGGTCAGGGCACATGCGGAGGCAACCAGTCCATGTGTCCCTGTCACACTGATATTCCTCTCTCTTTCCTCTCCCTTCTTCTCTCTAAGCATGTCCTCCAGGGAGGATTTTTTAAAAAAAACACATGTTTTTAGAGAGAAAGGAAGGGAGATGGATAGAGAGACAGAACATCAATGAGAGAAAAACATCATTGATGGACTGCCCCCTGCACCTCACTTACTGGGGATGGAGCTGCAACACAGGCATGGCCCTGACCAGGAACAGAACTAGTGACCTCCTGGTTCCTGGGTCGACACTCAACCACTGACACACCGGCCAGGCTGGGTGAGGATTCAAAAACAAATACATTTCAAACACTAAAATTCAGAACTTGTACTTATCAAAAACACCTTTAGGATCAACAAAAACAAGAACAGCAGAGACACTGTACTAGACTAGAGGAGCCCAAGGAGACATGGCAACTAAATGAGTAACATGACGCCCACACGGGATAGAACAAGGCGTGAGGTAGGCCACGTCCGAGGGGGAAGAGGTTAGGGCACTGGCCCATGCACCACAGCGTGAAGGGCTGATTCCCATCAAGGGTACCTCGGTGGCAGGTTCAATCCCTGGCCCCGGTCGGGGGGTGTGGGGGGGCAGGCAACCAATCAATGTGTCTCTCACATCTCTCTCTCTTTCCCGCTCTCCTCCCCTTCTGCTCTCTCTAAAAATCTATAGAAAAATATCCTCAGATGAGGATTAACCAAAAACAGGAAAGAAAAAGGCATTAGGTGAAAGCTAAGGAAATTTGAATAAAACATGGACTTTAGCTAATAATGGCATCAACTCATGAGATAGGACAACTCTACCACAGTCATGTTAACAACAGGGAGAAACAGGAGTGAAGGGTACAAGGAATTTCCAGAAAATTCTTGCAACTTTCCTAAAAATCTCAAACTATTCGAAAATTAAAAAAAAACTTTTTCCAAGGCACCTTCAGGAAAGCAGAAAGTTAAGCCACAATGGGTAAGATAGCTGCAATAAATGTAGGTGGTAGAGAATCAGTGTCATAGTGTCAAGACATGAATTTCTACCGATCAACAAACAACATAAACAGAAAATAAGCACAGTTGGCAACTACCACTTCACAGACCAGGAAGCCAGGACACAGACACCCAGATGGTCAATCCCTTAACACACTCGGGAACAGCCAAGCCAAGACCACCACGTGGCATCATACAGCACCCGTCCCGCTGACAAGGATTAAGCCCAACAGCACAATCTGGGTCAGTGTGGATGCCACGTTGCCGGTGGGCGGGTACACTGGTAAGCCATTTGGGCATTATCTTAGCAAGGAGATCACCTCCACAGTCTACAACTCTGCAGGCCCCTCCTGGCTCTATACTGAAGAGAAACTTGCCCAGGGACACAGGAGACATGGACAACAACGTTCACGCCACCACTTCGAAGAGCAAAACACTGGCAACGACTAAAATGTCCATCAGCATAGAAATGACAAATAAGTGGGGAGAGAACCACAGAACATCATCGGCAGCGAAAGAAGATGGACTCTGTGCAGCCGAGTTAAATAAAGTCGTGTGAAAAAAGGAAATCCCAGAGGACACTCACTGAGATGAATGTCCCTATAAACCTCAAAAATGAACAAGACCACGTAATTTACTGCTTAGGTGCAAACACACAAGTAGGTTTATGTGTTTGTGTACATATATGACACAACTGCAAGAACCAAAAGCCAAGGGACTGATAAACTTCAGAGCAACCATTACAACTGGGGGAGTTAGGGGCACAGGACAGAGAGAAGCACGTGGACGGGCAGGTGAAGGGTTTCTCTTATCTTCTAACCCAAACACTTAAGCCTGGCAAGTGTGGCTCAGTGGATGAGCACTGACCTATGAACCAGGAGGTCATGGTCTGATTCCCGGTCAGAGCACATGGCCAGGTTTCGGCTCGATCCCCAGCGGGGGCTGAGAAGGAGGCAGCTGCCCGATGATTCTCTCTCATCACTGATGTTCTCTCTCTCTCTCCTTTTCCCTTCCTCTCTGAAACCAGTAAGCTACAAATACATTTTAAGTGAAAGAGAAAGTAAGTGAAACAGAGAAGGAAGACAGGGAAGGGTGAGGAGTGTGGCAAGCTGCTCGTCACTACTGTCCTAACGTAAGGAAGGTCAAATGCCAAGTAAAAGTGTATCAGGAAGGCGAACGGGCCAGGCAGATGGACAGGTCTTCTGAAAAGGCTTACCGAGCTGTGGGGGGATCAGCCACCAGCACATCTGGCACCCGGTACCGAGGTCGCCGGGGTTCCAGCTCATCAATCCTGATCCGAGTCATGTTCTTCTGAAGGCCCTGGAGCTCCAGCACCAGCAGCACCTGGGGGCGGGAGTTTGCGTCTGGATGAAGTGGAGGATACACCACGGAATGCCCTCTGCACCCACTCCCTCGGGGGGGGGTGGGGTGGGTGGTGGTCTCCCGCTTGCCTAAGGGACCTGAGGTCTGAATTCCTCACCAAGCAAAAGTCCCCGGTAGCTCCGGCAGGGTGCTGGCTGTAGGTTCCCCTGCCCGCCCCCACCAGATTTCCTTTTCTCCCCTGACCTTGGTGACCTCGTTGATCAGATGGACTGTGAGGCCATCGGGACCAAGCTGCAGAGAGTCCAACAAGGCCCGGTATGGAGAGAGGCCTGGCCGTATGTTCCGCTGCCGCCTGCCAAGCAGATGGTTAGGAAGTGGGAGGGTGCCCCAATGTCGTGAGTTCCCCCCACCTGCAACGTCCCCAGGCTGATTCCACCTGCACTGCCCCACCCCCACCCCACGCTCCTGGAAGTGTCATACTTGCAGAAGGAGCTCTCTTCACAGGTCTTAAAGTTGCTCCTATCCACGGCAAGGCTGAGTCCCAGGCAGACGCCTAGACAAGCCAGCACCAACCCCATCCATGACCTAAGGAGCAAAGGACAGAAGAGACAACCATCAGTGCGGGGTCAGAGAGGGCCTCAGAGGAAAAAGCCAGGTCTAAAAGCCAGCTCAGAAGGAGCAGAAAGGTGGATTCCCAGGGAGGAGAAATGAGGGCTGGTGAGCACGCGGGCAAGGTCAGGCTGAGGAGTTAGCTCACTCACACTTTCCTTTAAAAAGGCAGAGAGCCCGGCCATGGTGGCCCAGTGGCTGAGCGTCGACCTATGAACCAGGAGGTCATGGTTTGATTACCGGTCAGGACACATGTCCAGGTTGCAGGCAAGAGGCAGCCAATCAATGATTCCCATCACTGATGTTTCTCTCTCTCTCTCTCTCTCTCTCTCTCTCTCCCCCTCTCCCTTCTGCTCTGAAATCAATAAAAATATTTTTTAATGCAAAAAGTGTACAATTCAATGGTTTTTAGTAACAAACAAACAAAAAAAGGCAAAGAAAGTGGACCAAGGGTCTTTGACCTTCAGAGGCCTTGGTACTGACTCTGGTTACATCAGCCGCTCCGAGCAGAGGAGCAGCAGCTGGCCCCAGGGGAAGTGGTGGGACCTTGCGTGTGGGAGAGAGAAACAAAGCAAGTCCTGCCTTTCTACGGAAGGCACTGGAGAGGGCAACAGTGAAAAAGTGAAAGATGTACCTCAGCCTGCCCGCTCCTCCCAGCTGCTAGGGCCCCAACATCCCCAGCACCCTAGGCATCCAGCTCGTCTAATCTCCACTCCTTTATCTTCAGAGTAAGTCACCACTATCACCACCCAGTCTGAAAAGAGGAATAATAGCAGCGAACTTGCACTGAACCCTATTGTACCCCAGGGACCTGGCTAACTGCTTTCTCTCCCTGGTTTGCAACTCTGCCTGCAGTTTTTTAAAATGTCAAGTATTTCTTCCCTGACGAGTAGCACAGCAGATCAGAGCGCTGTCCTGATAAGCCAAGGTCTGGGGTTTAACACCCCCATCAGGGCACATACTAGAATCCACCAAATGTATTAGCATAACCAGTGGACACAGACACTGGGGCTGTGGGGGCTTGCCCTCAGGGGTGGGAGTGGCGGGGGGGGTGTCAATTGGGAAAAAAGGAGACATATGTAATACTTTAAGCAATAAAAAAAAAATCAAGCAAATGAATGCATGAATAAGTGGACCAACAAACCTGTTCCCTCCCCCACTGCCCTCCTCTCTGAAATATAATAAAAGGTTAATATGCAAATCAACCGAACTGCAGAATGACCGGCCCCTGGTGGTCAGTGTGCTCCCACAGGTGGGGAGCTCTGCTCAGCCAGAAGCCAAGCTCATGGCTGGCAGGCACAGCAGTGGTGGCGGGAGCCTCTCTCACCTCCACAGCAGTGCTAAGGATGTTTGCCTGCCGGCTTAGGCCCGCTTCCAGTGGGGAGCAGGCCCAAGTCATTGGTCATATATCCCCGGAGGGCTCCCAGACTGCAAGAGGGCACAGGCTGGGCTGAGGGACCCCCGCCCCCAAGTGCACGAATTTCATACACCAGGCCTCTAGTCAATTATAAATAAATAAAGTCAATGCCTGGGTCTCGTGCACAGTGGTTCTAAACTAACTGGTTTGAAGAGGGGCCTGGGCATCAGAATTCTGCCAAAGCTCCCTAAACAACTCTAATGGGGTCAGGGTTTAGAATCACGTCTTTCTCTACACTACCTCCGTTCCCTTTCTTAGTTTCCTTGGTGACTGTGGGGTTGAGATTTTTCCCAGATGGGAAAATTGAGGCATAAGAGGCTCAATAATCCATCCAAGACTGAACAGCTCGTAAGGGGTGAAAATGTGATTGCCCTCACCTCTGCCTGACTCTCGGCCCTCGGACTTCACGATGCACAATACAGCCCACTAACCACTGCCAGGGCCCGCCCCACTGAGGACCACCACCCCAAGGCTCCCACAAACGACCACTGTCCCACTCCAGTGACACTCAAATGACAGACGAGGGACTTAACAGGCGTCTTTAAACGAGTTCCTTTGCAGGATATCGCCACCCACTCTGAGTGTATCCTACACAGGGGTTCTCAAACTTTAGTGTCTGTGAAGAATCCCCTTGTCGGGGCCGGGGATCTGCGGCTCACACACGCTCTCGCGGTGACCGATGCGGGAAGTCCAAACAGGGGAGCAACACAAAAACACGGGCTTCTTCTAAGCATTACAGCTCTGCAACCTGCTAGTGGGGAAACCACAGAGCGGGGCCTGCTCTCCACCTTGTATCCGGCACTAGCCGCGGCATCTGCTTGGAAGCTCGAGGGAAAGGAAAACCAGCAGAAAGGAGGTCAACAGAACACAGTAGGCCCGCCCGTGCCAGAAGGATGTACAAAGCCAGCCAGGCCGGACAGGAAGCGGAGGCGAGCCCCGGGCCTTGCGGCTGAACACGCCAAGAGGACTCAGCAGGGGCAAACGCGCAGAAGCAACGCTATGGGACCAGCAACAGCCGCGCGTGTGGCCCGGGGCCTGCGTGACTGCCGCATGTCCACCCGCCTCACGCAGCAGGAACCTGCAGCACAGTGGGTTCAAGACCCTCTGGAGTCCTGCTGGCACAATCTATGAGATGGGTGCCCGCGGGGAGAGGGTTTCTAGGAGAGCGCTCAGGTGTGACCTGTTGGGGTGCCCTGAGTGCCCCGGAGCCAGAGGTGGCCCAACAGCCCAAAGCAGGAACGAGCGCCGGACCGGGGCAAGTCGCCCCGTTTCAGACCAGACTTCCTGAGAGTTGTGTTCCTGACCCACGCTTTCCTCCCGCTGCACCGTGCCCGCCTCTCCCACCCCAGCGCGTCCCTCAGGTGCTGGCAAACGCTTTGTGGGGCCTGTGATTCTTCCGAACCGTTTTTGGGGTTTGTTGTTGTTGTTGTTGTTTTTCCTGGTAATATAAACTCGAGAGCGCAGACCAACCCCTTCGATTACATGTTGTGTTTGAGCGACATCATCCAGGCCGACTGTGAACGCTCTGGATCCTGCCCCAGCTGCCCGGTGAGCGTGAGCGTGAGCACCGACCACGCCGGGGCTGGGGCCCACGTGGAGGGCAGCGCCGGGGCTCTGACGGCGGGGAGCGGGCGAAGGGGCGCAGGCCCACTGCCGGCTGCTCGCTGCGCTCCCGGGGGCCGGGCCATGTCTCGTCCCCCCCCACCCGCCCCCACGGCCCCGAGCATGGCAGGAAGGAGGCGGCAGCGTTCATCGCAGCGAGCCGCCGGGGAAGGGAGGCGGCTGAGAATGGCCGCAGCCAACCAGGGCGCACGGCTGCGGCCTTTCTGAGCCGCCGGAGCAAGGACCAAAAGTATGGGGCCCCCAACGCCGCGCGGGTCCACCGCGAGGAAGCGGGGGGGGGGGGCGCTTGAAGCAGCCTCCAGAGAGACAGAAAGTCCTCGGGCGCCGGGGGTGGCAGAGTCTCGGGAAGACACTCAAGAAGCAGAGATACGGGGCTCGGGGGGTCTGGGGGCGTCCCGGGCGCCGGACTCCTCACCGCCTCCGACGCGTAGCCACTGCCGCTACCGCCGCCATCTTGTGCCGGGTTTGCTCCTTGACCCCGGGCCTCCCCTGCCCCTGCGCGCGTTGAGCCACGTAGCTTAGCGCCCGCCCCTTCCGGCTTTAGGATTGGCCCGGCTACGGGCGGCGGCCTCATTGGCGGACCTCGCGCGGGGTGGGCGGGGCTTGCGGCCGGAGACGGGATGGTCCAGAGCCAGGCGCTGTCCTATTTTGCCGGCTCTAAGCATCACGGAGGCACTGCACTGTTTTTCTCAAATCGGCAAATTTTATTTAGAAAAAAAAAAAAAGGTAGAGGGTAAAAAGTGACAGCGCTCTTTACGCTAAGGTGTCAGGAGAGAAACCTCCATCTCTCTGCAGCATCTTAGCCCCGTCTCACTGCTCAAACATCCTCAGCTTCTAGAGCGAGGAAAGACTATGTCCCCTGCCGGAGCAGAGGGGACGGTGAAGCTGCCTGGAAACGGCCAGAGAAAAGGCCCAGGCGGTCAATGTTTCGGTGGAGGACACTATGCAGCACAGCCAGATGGGGTCCACCCTCACCCCCACCCTCCCTGGAGAAGTCCCGGATGAAGCGTCCGCGCTCTGACTGAAAGATAAACTTCTGGGGCAAGGGCCCATGCTCCCGGAGGAAGCCCCAGACACTGAGCAGTAGCAGACGCACTTCGAAAGGTGCCAACTGGCTAAATACCTCATGCATATTACCCAGGGCAGGTGGCAGGAGGCTCCCCTCGGCCATGACAGCCACGAGGGTGCAGGATGCCTCCAGGTGCCAGGGGGAGTGGGCTGTATCAGGGTGACGAGAGGCTTCCCAGTGGCCCAAGAGGGCGGCCAGCAGCCCCCGCAGTAGCACGGAGCAGTAGCACAGGGCTGGAGGAGCAGCTGCTACCAGCTTCAATAGCTCAAAGAGTAGGGGCTGTTCTCGGAAGCGCCGGCCAATGCGGAGATCCCGCTCCACGGTGGCCCGGGCGTGCTCCTCGGGAGGCCAGGCCAGCTCAGCACCAGCTGCATCAGGACACACACTCTCCACCAAGGTCACTGCCACAGCTTTGGCAGCCTCCGGGCTCAGAGTGGGAGCCCCCCAGCAGCCCCCACACTCACTGCCCCCAGGAGCACTGCAGCAGTGCACCAGGAGGCTGAGGAGGCTCTGGGTGTTATAGATCACTTCCTGGTGATTTCGTGACTGGGCAAACTTCGGCGGCTTTAGGCCACGACCAATGACTCCAGCATGGAAAACAGACCAAATCCCTCCAGGACCTGGCACAGCCGCAGTGTGCCGCCGGTTTGTGTCCAACAGGGAAGCAGAAGCCAAAGAAGCGGAGACCATGGAAACAGTCTCGTTGTCTTCATCCACTTCCCCGCCAAACAGTTCCGTGTTGCCCCGATGTAAGGCTCCTTCCACTAGCAGCTGCAAGACAGCCTTCAGCCCTGCAGGGGAGGTCTGAGAGAGGCGGGTTAGAAGTTGGGAGGCTGAAGCCACACCTGGGGGGCCATGCAGCCTCAGAGAGGCAAAGAAACGATGCACCCCAGCTCTCACCAGTCCCAGGAGTTGGGAGGGGGACAGGGCTCCTGGAGGAAAGGGACAAATGGCCAGGAGGGAGGCAGCAGCTTCCGCTACTTCCTCCTCAGGATGTAGCAGGAGAGGAGCCAGGTCAGATAGATGGGCTGAGGCAGACTCCCCAAACCGGGCTCCTAGGGCTGCAGGGCCCTCACCACCCTGCTGTTCCCACCCCACTAGCAGCGCCAAGTTGCGCAGGAACCGTGCCGTGAAGGGAGGCTGCAAAGTCCCTGCATGCACCCGAGCCAAGCAACTCCGGAAGGCCAGCGGCAGGAGGCCGGAGAGACTGACCACCAGCCCTGCGTACAGCTGGGTGGCCAAACTCAACTCTTCAGGGCTTCGGGCCCGGCTCAGGAGATGGCCCAAGGCCTCAGGTCCACAGCTAGGCCGAGTGTAGACAGAGAGCAGGCCCAGGAGCTGGTGTTGCCAGAGGAAGCGCTTCCGTTCCAATCGCAATGTCTCTCCACACAGCTCTCCAACATGGTTTCTTAGCGCATCTAGAAAGGGCACGGGGCGGGGGGGTGGGGGTGGGCCCAGCACCCCTTCCCCAGGAGACCCTCCCCGGTGATGAACCAGTTTTTGCAGATGTAGCAGCAGCAGCTGAATCAGCCGGTCACAAGCCTCCCGCACAGTATCTGGCACAGCTAGGCCCTGGGTAGTAATGACTGAGGCAGGCATGGCTGTGTCCACCAGGAACTGCAGCAGGCGGTAGGCACCTGCCCCAGAGGCCTGGCTCACCAGGTGCACAGCCAGGTTGAGCATGTTGTCCAGCTCCTCGCGGGGGAACCCCTGCAGGTGTTGCTGAAGCTGACTCAGCACAGCTGGGGGCTTAAGGCAATCCACCAGCTCCCCAGAGACTGTGCCCAGCAAAGCTGGTGACATGACTGCCAGTTGCAGAAGGAAGGGAACTGTGGCCTGAAGGGAGGGGTCCCCACTCCGGCCCCCAATGCCCCCGGCCAGGCTATCATGGAACATTCGCAGGAGCTCCCGTCGGATGCTGTCTCCATGACGGGAGGCCAGGTGCCCTAGGATGCCCACAACTGAGGCAATCTTGGGTACCCGCTTCTCCCCGGGGATGGCAGGAGATCCAGGGAAGGGGTCTGTGGAGGGGATCTGAGAAGAGTTTCCACCAGTGCCACCAGCTCCACCTCCAGCCCCACCATGAACACAGAAGTCCTTAAGGCCACAGGAAAGAACCCGGGAGATGATGGTGCCAGGAAAAGAGGAGCCGATGTGGGCCACAACCCAGTCAAAGTGCGGGGAGTGCTGGACAGAGGTATCCAGCAAGGCGTCCACGCAGGCATCTGGGCAACTACCAATAAGAGCCGAGAGGCACTGAACGTAGATGTCCATTAGCGTGCGTGTGGCCCGACAGCCCATCCACAGCTGCAGCAATTCATTGAGAGAGCCGGCGGCATGGGGCACGCACTGGTGTTGGCCCGAGTACGTGCTGCTCAGCTGCCCCATGAGGTCAATGGACCACGCGCTAATCACAGGCGCCCAGGCCTTCGGGTTGGCCCGGATGAACTCGGACAGCACCTGCTGTACCTCCTGCACCACGTCCTCTAGGCCAGGCCCCCCGGCGGGGACATGGGAGGGCGCGGGCGGGCGGAGATGAGGCGGGCCAGCCATAGGGCTTTCATCCAGGGCAGCCAGGTGGGCCCGGACGCTTTCATCAAAGACGCCTCGCAAGTGGTCAAGCACGGCAGCCCGAGCAGGCGGCAAAGAGCGGAGCAGAAGAAGGCCGCAGCGAGCGTGTTCCCGGGCCGAGAGTTGGTGGCCCAGAATGGGGTCGACACCCGTCAGAAAAGCCTTGATTTCCTGGGACAGCTCCTGAGCACTGTAAGGGGACAAGAGGCAGACTTAGTGTGTTGGGGGTGTTGGGCGAGGTACAGTCCCCCCCCCCCCCCCCCCCCCCCCCGTGAGCTTGCTTCTTGTTATGTAAAATAGGGATGACAATAACTCCCTCATGAAATAATGTTCCTAAAGCACTCAAGCACCATATCTATTTCACACTAATCACCCAATACATATTAGCTATTTTTCTTTCAGTAGTATCAACATAGAATGACTCTGGGAATGTGTTAGGCACTTTTTAAAGTACTTTACCTGCATTATTTCAACCCAGACAACAGCCCAATAAGGTAGGTGTTATTATGATCCCATTTTACAGAGAAGGAAACCAAGCGCCAAGAGGGTAGTAACCATTTCTGGGCTCTTCAATACTAAATCTCCTTCTATGGAGGTGTGTGGTATATAGGAAGTACTCAATACATTTTTGTTGAATCAAGTATATTTAAAAACATTTTACTGCATTCTCCACCACAACACAAGCACCCTGGATTTTACTCTTAATGGGAAGATCTCCCTCCTGTTACCTGTTTCTTCCCATATTCTGCAAGCATCCTAAGCACACACACACACACACACACACACACCCCGTGGATTCCACATACATAACCACCACCTGCCCAAGCACCCTCCGGGTAGGTGCCTAGGAATCAAAGTGTTCCAGGGCACAGACAAGGCAACACCTTTCAACCCTTCCCCTCCCAAACATATGGGTTCAGTCTCAGAGGTTCAGTGTTATGAGAAGAGGCAACATCCCCTTCCTCTCTCTGCCCCTTTTGCCAAAGAAGGCAGCATCTCCTAGGGTTCCGACTGTGCCATTCCTCTCCGGATCCTCCAAAAAATAAAAATAAAATCCCACCCTGACAGGAGGGTTTCCGTTGGAAGGGAAAGGCTAGAAATTCACAAAGCATTCTGTGAGGTTATGGGCCTGGGCTCTCGGGGAGTCCATGAAGTCAGGGGACCCTGGGTTTCTCTCCTCCGGGCTAACGGGGGCAGGACAGCTGGGTTCCCCAGAGTTCTGATGCCCCAACTCCTGGGAGAGCAAGGCCAGAGCCCGGGGTACCTAGGCGCTGTGTCTCGCGGGAGGCAGTCCCAAGGCCGTGGGGTGCGGGCACTGGAGCCCGGAGTGTGGGTGAGGCCCGAGTTCTGGGGAGACCCCGGCAGGATCTCCGAGAACCTGACGCCGGCTCTCGGGGTAGGATCCGGGTTTCTGCCAAGGAGGCTGGGGGATCGGCGCGGGGCCGCGCGGTGGGGCAAGATGCCAGGGGCGCTGACTACCTGAGCGGCGCGGGACCGTGGGTGGCCGGGGCAGGCCCCGGAGGCCCCGGGGCCCCGGGAGGGTCGCACAACGCGGACATCCCGGAGCCCGAGCCCGAGCCGGAGGCGGGAGCGGCGGAGCGCAGCAGCGCATGCGCGCTGGCGCGAGATCCGAAAGGAACGGGCGGCGACGAGGCCTCTCCAGAAAACCCGTCCGGCGACTCCCGCGGCCCGCGCACGTTGGTTCCGCGCCGCGCCGCGCCTCGGGCCCCAAGGCAGGAGAGCCGACCCGCCTGCCTTCACTGCAGCCTTTTTCTTCTTCTTTGAAAGGGCCATGGGTACACAGACGGTTACATTGTTCTTCCCAACTAAAGCCCAAACTACAAAATGTTCCACTTCACGAAGTTTCTAAAAGACGAAACTCTGGGAAACATTTTATTCAAGAAACAGTGACCCTGTGAAAAGTCAAGGAGAGAAGGGAAGAGGGAAAGCGGAAAAGAGATAGAAAGAAAGAAGAGGAAATTGATAAGAAAAGCATAGAGAGGAGGGAGAAGAAGCCCGAAGTAACCTGGGCGCCTTCCCAGTCCCAGCTTGGCCCTACAATCCGATCAGTCTCCACTGCCTAGGCTGCGCCAACTGCTGCCCGCACATCCCACTGCAGAGGTAGCTGGGTCATTGCCCGCAGCCAGCGCCCCTCAGCCAGAGCCCCGCTCCAGCCGCCCATCTACACCCCAGCTCTTGTCCTAGTCGGTGTGGCTCAGTGGGTAGAGCATCCGCCGTGGGGACTGAATGGTCCCAGGTTTGATTCTGGTCAAGGGCACATGCCTGGGTTTCGCGCTGGATCCCGAATGGCATTGGGCGGGGGGTGCAGGAGGCAGCTGATCAATAATTCTCTCATCATTGATGTTTCTATCTCCCCCTCTTCCTTCCTCTCTGACATCAATAAAAATATTAAATAAATAAGTAAAACCCAGCTATTGCACTTACTAGCTGGGTACTTTATTTAACTTTTCCATGACTGCTCCCTCTTATGGAGATGAGGGTGGTAACAGTACAGCTATCGCACAGAATTGTGAAAATTGAAACCAGGAAATATGGTAAGCAAGCACTTAATAAGCATTAGCTATTTTTATTATATTTATTGCATGAACTCCAGAAAATAAGCTCTTTGAAAACAGGGCTTTTCCATATATATATATATATATATATATATATATATATATCCTTTATAATAAAAGGCTAATATGCAAATAGACCAAACAGCAGAACAACCAGTTGCTATGATGTGCACTGACCACCAGGGGGCATATGCTCAAAACAAGAGCTGCCCCCTGGTGGTCAGTGCATTCCCACAGGGGGAGCGTCACTCAGCCAGAAGCTGGGCTCATGGCTGGGGAGCACAGTGGCAGTGGCAGCAGCGCTACAGTACCCTCAGGGCATATCCACCTGCCAGCAGGTGGGGAGCAGGCCTAAGCCAATAGGCAGACATCCCCTGAGGGGTCCTGGACTGCGAGAGGACACTGGCCGGGCTGAGGGAACCCCTGTCCCCCCGCATGACATTAATCAATTCTAATAAAAGAGTAATATTGAAATAACTGTTTCTCCTGGATGCCTAAGCCACACCCACCAGCCAATCAGAGCAGGTGTATGCAAATTAACACAGCCAAGATGGAGGCCGGCAGCCACAGAGGTGGGTGCGGCTCAGGCAGTGGGGCAGGCAGGGCCGGTGGTGGGTGGCGGGTGGCAGGCTGTGAGGGGTCCCAGACTGTGAGAGGTTTAGGCCAGGCTGAGGGACCACCCCCGCCCCCCACAGTGCACAACATATTGTGCACCGGGCTCCTAATATATAGATAAAAGGCTATTATCTTCATCACCTGCAACAATGTCTGCCTGGCACTTGGTAGGTCCTTTTCCCCCATTATAATAGCCATCTTTATTTGTAAAAATTCACATATCAAATGCATTCTTTTGGTCTTTCCAAGATTTCTTTTTTACAAAAACAAAGAGGCACATAAAAACCTCCACTGCTATAATTCCCACAGTCAGATGTTTGTCAGGCAACGCCCCCCCCCCCCCCCCCACATAGAGCCACATGCTTCATTCTGGGAAGGCACGCTTCCCCCACATGCTTCAGTGCTTCCTGCCAGGGTGGAGTTCTGAGTTCCAAGACTGATGTACATAAAGGGGTGGGTGAGGGTGCAGTGTGGCAGGATGCTCAGGCATGCAGGGCGGGATCTAGTAGTAGCTCTCCTTCTCCACCTAGCCTCCAGGGCTTCACCTGATGACGAGTTTTCGAGTTCCTCATACACGAAGATGAGAAGAGAGTATGGGAAGGCACAGAACCACCAGGTAGGTTTGAGGGGGTACATCCTCAGGGCAACTCCCATTCCAGGGCAGTAGGAAAGGAAAGCAGCGAGGGCCGTCTCCTCGAAGAGGCCAGATGTTAAGATATTGTTCTTCATCCCCTCCTGGAAGACTGAGTTCCTCCGGGTCTTACAGACGACCATGCTGGCCACTGCACCACCACGATGCTGACAAAGAAGGCGTGTGCAGGCAAACTCCACCGTCTTCCTCTGTTTGTAGGTCCACTGCTGCCCATAGCTGTCCTCCATGTCATTGACCCAGTCCACTCAGATGCCCAGCAAGTTAATCCGGGAGGAAGCCATTCTCAGCCAGAATCACAAAGCAAGTGAAGAAGCCCCAGGGCCTGGATCATACCCATCTGCCCACAGGCCATGTGGCCCTGCTGATCAGCTGCCACCGCTTGTCCATTTGGGGGTTTCTGGGCTCTTTTCATGAGGTCACTCTCAGCTTGCTCATAAGCCAGGGAGATGGCAGGAACCATGTGTGCCCAGGTTAATGCAGAGGATGGAGACAGTCCCCAGCGGCAGAGGAATGCCTCGGGGTGGGATGGAAGGAGGGCTGCTATCTGCTGCTGCCACTGGCCTGCTCCTCCCGCACCGCTCCGCGCCCCAGTTGGTTAAATAAATGAAAAGCAAGGTTGTTTGAGAGGCCTGTTAACTAGTAGGCCGACTTGTTTTCAGGGGAAGTTAGAGTAAAGCCAGATGGTATGTCCTAAAGATACTTTTGAAGAGATTGTGTTTTAAAAGCTAAATGACTAACCTATATTTGTTCTCAAATTTTAGAAGTTCAACCACGCCCATCGTGTATATACTACCTACTCACAAGAACTGCTTTAGGACAATGAGGCAAACTCTGCTCCTAATTCTGCCTCAGACCCAACACTTTCCTCCTCTGGGCCTCATCTTTTGACCTGTAAAAGGCGGCTTTCGAACCAGCAAGGAGACTGTTATGTGGTCCCTCCCCCAATGGTTTCAGCGTAGGGCAGCTTGTTTTGGAGTTGGGACAGGTCTGGATTCATGTCTGCTATTTATTAGCCACGTAACTGAGTGACCCAGCTGTTTGGAGCTCATTTTTTCATCTGTAAAATGGGCATGATGTCAGACATTTTGCAAAGATTTGAGATCATTTATGTAAAGGACATTGGTACAACTGGGAAAATTTGAATATTAAAAATAGAGTATTAGCTATTTCACTCATGTTAAAAATCTTAGGTGTGATAATAGTATTTTTACTATATAGGACAGAGTGGCTTGTTTGGCTGGGTGTTGCCTGGTATACCAAAAGGTTTCTGGTTTAATTCCCGGTCAGGGCACATGCTCAGGTTGGAATGTCATTTGCAATTGACTTTCAAATGAGTCAGCAAAGAACAGAGACCCATACACATACATATTTGCAAATGTGTAGAGATTAAACAAGTAGAGCAAAATGTTAAAAAAAATTCATAAATCCAGAGAGTCCATATATGAGAGTTCATTGTACTAACCTTTTTCAAAAAATATATTTTATTGATTTTTTACAGAGAGGAAGAGAGAGGGATAGAGTTGGAAACATCGAGAAGAGAGAAACATCGATCAGCTGCCTCCTGCACACCTCCCACTGGGGATGTGCCCGCAACCAAGGCACACGCCCTTGACCGGAATCGAACCCGGGATCCTTGAGCCTGCAGGCCGACGCTCTATCCACTAAGCCACACCGGTCAGAGCCGTTGTACTAATCTTTTACCTTCAGTGACAGTTTGATGTTACTCTCCCTCTCCCAGGAAGCCTGCACTGATTACATATCCTTCTCCCTGGGTGAACCCACCTCCACACAGGCAGCTTTTCATGTCAATTAAACACCTTAGCCCTGGCCTCCCACAACATTCTGAACATTAAAGGGAAAGACGATGTCTGGCCGGTGTGACTGGGTGGAGCGTCTGGCCCGTCACAGGGAATCACTGCAGGAGAATCTTGTGGTGAAAGGTGTTGGCTTCCATTCGGTGTCCGGGTGCGTCCAGGACAGCTGAGCAGTTTCTCTCGCTCCCCCCTTTCCTCTCATAAATTAATAAATAGAGAGAATAATGTCTGGTCTTTACTTTATCAAAAACAGAATCCAGCAAAGGAAGCAGCGACAAACATGACAAAGCAACCTGCCCACCCGGTAACACGGAAGCAGTGGCAGGGCTGCTATCAGGACGCTCAGCCACCTCTACAACGATCTGTATTTTGGTCGCAAGTGGAAAGTGGGAGTGTTATTCACTCAAGAGACAGGGCTGCCAAGGAGGGCTGGCTCCTTGGTGCCTTTGCTCAAGCACCGCCTGTGGGTCCTGTGTCACCGCTGCCTCCCCCACTCGCAGAGCCCTTTTCGCGGCCCCTCCCCAGCCCTGCACTCAAGCACACACATCTCGGCCAGAACGATGGGCTTTATTGCACACGGAGCTGACTGCCGAGGAGCTGCCTCTTCGGTCCCCCTTTCTGCTCTTCCTCTCAACACATCCCTCCAGGCAGGTCACACGGCTGCTGTGGAAGAGGAGGGTGGGGGGAGCGAAAAGGTGCAATGTTTTCTCCAAAGTCTCCGGGAACAAGACCTGAGTCCGCCTGGCTCCAGGTGAGAATTCTGGGATGAAAGGGGTTAGACTTAGCTCCCATCTTCAAGGTCCTCCATGTCTACATCCGGGGGGGGCTTCGTCTTCTGTTTTGGTTTGGGCTGTGGTCCACCAGTCCTGGCTGGCTTTGCAGCGGCTTCCACTGGACAAAGAGAAAGCAGCAGCATTAAAGAACCCAAGTGGAATCAGGGTGCCCGCCCCCCGCCCCACCCCCGTGCCCCAGCCTCACCTTCCATGGCTGCTTTCTCCTTCTGGGCAAGCCGGATCTGCTGGAGGAGTTTTCTGCGCTTCTTCCCGGACAGAGTAATGTTGGCACGTGCACTGGACCTGAAGGGTTGGCAGAAACAAAGACCTGGGTCAGCTGAACTGCTAGCCATTAAAAAGGTCTTCCCTCGGCTGGCATGGCTCAGTGGTTGGGCATTGACCTATGAACTTGGAGGTCAAGGTTCAATTGCGGGCTCAAGCCCCAATAGGGGGTGTACAGGAGGCAGCCAATCAATGATTCTCTCTTATCATTGATGTTTCTCTCTCTCTCTTTGTCTTTGAAATCAATGAAAAAAAAATATTTTTAAAAAAAAAGGTTTTTGGATCCACATCAAAAAACTATATAAAAATCTGGGCTCTCAGGTAGTAAGTTTAATTTCAACACATCAAGTACTTAACATTAAATGTTAAACTTTAATATATTGTAGAAACTTGTAAGGGGAAACTATTTTTCTCTATTCTAGATACTTCTAACATCAGATTGGGGGAGGGGGGTTTAAGTCCCACATCAAACAATTCTCCAGTTCTCAGCAGACATTAACTAAGTGTTCTACAATTTATTTTTTTGTCCCTACAATTAAAAAAATATTTTTATTGATTTCAGAGGACAGGATAGGGAGAGAAACATCAATGAGAATCATTGATTGGCACCCCCCTCCGCACACCCCCCACTGGGGTCATGCCTGCAATCTGGGCCCGTGCGAACCCACCAACTTTCAGTGTATGGGATGATGCTCCAACTGAGCCACACCAGCCAGAGTGAATGTCCTACAAATTTAATTCAATGACATTATCTACCTGTACTTCTGACCCACCTGCTATGAAGCAGGGTTCTCCTAACCCCTTTTTCAGACTCCATAATTTCTAAGAAGAGCTCACAGAACTCAGGGGAATATTTACTTGCATTTACTGATCCTATATAATAAAAGGGTAATATGCAAATTGACACTAACAGCAGAACAACTGGGAATGACTGGTCACTATGACACACACTGACCACCAGGGGGCAGATGCTCGATGCAGGAGCTGCCTCTTGGTGGTCAGTGCACTCCCACAGGAGGAGCTCTGCTCAGCCACAAGCCAGGCTGACTGGCTGCCAGTACAGGGGTGGTGGTTGGAGCCTCTCCTGCCTCCTCAGCAGGGCTAAGGATGTCTGACTGCAGCTTAGGTTGCTCCCTGCTGGCAAGTGGACATCCCCTGAGGGCCCCCGGTCTGCCAGAGGTGTTTCTGACTGCCAACTTAGGCCCCAATCCCCTGGGGAGCAGGCCTAAGCCAGCAGTTGGACATCTCTAGATGGGTCCCAGATTTTGAGAGGGCACAGGCCAGGCTGAAGGACCCCCCCCTCCCCTGGAGTGCACAATGTTTTTGTGCACCAGGCCTCTAGCTTATCATAAAAGGATACAATTCAGAACAGCCAGATGGAAGAGATGCACATGGTAAGGTATGGGGGAGAGGCCCTTTCCAGGTGAGCTATCTGTAGCACCTCTACCAACTCACCAACCAGGAAGCTCATCAAATCTCCGTAGCTCAAGACTTTTCAGAGTTTAATCACCCGCCCCCCTCTACCTCCCAAAGTGGGGGAGGGGGGAGGTTTCATGTTCCAGTCCTCTAACCACTGGGTTTTTCTGGTGACTCCACCCTGTCACTCAGGAGCATAAACTCAGGCGCGCTCAAAAGGGGCTCCTACTGAAGTACAAAACGCTCCTATCACTCGGGAGGTTTTAGGAGCGCTGTGCCAGGAACCAGGGGCAAAGGCCGGATAAACAAGTCCCTCACTATAAGCTCTGCAAAGACTGATAATGAGGAATTCAACGAAAGGATGGCGTTCTGTGCAAAGGCCCAGGGTGCCCCGGTGGGAACTCAGCCGGCTGCAGGCTCCGCTTAATGTAAAGCCAGGCGCCCGCGCAGGAGACGCGCCCCTCGCCCAGGGCGGGCGCACGGCCAGAGCTCGGGGCTCGGCGCCGGGGGAGCGGCTCGGGGAGGGCCCGGGGCCCGGCCAGGCACTCACGCCCGCTTCCGGAGGTGGTGCCGCGTAGTCAGCCCTTCGTCTATCACGGCCCCGACCACGCGGTGCTTCAGGCGCCGCTCCCGGCTCAGCACCCGCCGTCGCTTGAACAGCTTCTTCTTCAGCTCCTGCAGGGGAGGAAGACGCCACTCAGGCGGAGGCCGCGCCGCGCGCCCCGGCCTCCCCGCACCCGGCGCCGCGGGCCCATCGGTCCCGCCCCGGGAGGACAGAGCGCTCGGCACGCGGCCGGCGCTCCCGCGCGGTCACCGTTCGCGGCCGGTTGATCTTGCCGCCCGGAGCCCCCATGGCTGCGCAGCGGTGTCAGCTTCGGGTCCACGTTTCCGCCGGACACGGGGTCCGTACGGGCTCCGCCCCCAGTCCTCCGAGAGCCAATCGCAGCCCAGGGGCGGGGCCTGGTGCTATATAAGGGAGCTCAGGAGGCCCAGCAGTCTTTCCGGGGACGGCTGCGGGGTGAGTGCTGTCTCCATATTTTGGGGGGAGGCGATCTGAGGGCGTGCGGACCCTCCTTTTCTTGGCGGGGTTCGGGCGTGCGGTCCCGGTCCCCGTAATGTACGGAGGCAGAGGGAGAGGGCTCCGGCCCCCTCGGCGTCATGTCTTCGGTGCCGACGGTTTCCAGTCCGCCGGTTCTATCCTCAAGCGCCGGGACACGGGCCTCCGAGAAGCAGCGCGGAACCGAAGTTCTGCGCCCCCCCCCCACCACCACCACCACCCGACACTCATGCCGCCGCCTCTTGTTTCAGGTCTGAAGCCGCCACAGGATCCGGAGCCGTCGTGTCCCCTCCTTTTCCGCGTCCCGTTGCAGCCTGTTAATAAAGGCCGAGGCCGCGGGTACCGTTTTAGGTGTGAGTGTCCGCGCGCTTCTTTCCGCGGCTGCAGTTGTACACGTTATTGCGACGCGGATTTTGCAAATCTCCTCTTGAATCTCAGGCTTCGGCGGGGAGTTGGGGCGACCTTGCCTGCATTTCTGGATGGCGGCGCTGCGACGAACCCTCCAAGTGGCCGCCCTGGCTGCGGGGACACGCCGCGCCCTGGCGGGTAGGAAAAATGGACGGTGGGAGGCAAGGTGGTTCCTTCCTGACCCGGAGTCCAGTCTGGCTGTTAGAGGGTCAGGCCACATTGCGTCGTTTTTGCGGTGGTTTGACGGAACTCGGTGACACATGCCTTCCGCTCGTGTCCGCAGGCTCCCTGGCCGGTAGCTGCCTGGCGGACCGCTGCCTCTGGGATGAGCTCCACGCACAGCCCCGGCCGGGCAGCGGCCCCACCTTCGACTGGTTCTTTGGGTATGAGGAAGCCCAGGGCCTCCTCCTGCCGCTGCTGCAGGGAGCACAGGCTGCCTGTCCACCGCGGGTGCTAGACGTGGGCTGTGGGACCTCAAGCCTGAGTGTAGGCCTCTACGCCAAGTGCCCACACCCAGTGGACGTGCTGGGGGTGGACTTCTCTCCTGTGGCCGTAGCCCACATGAACAACATCCTGGAAGGTGGCCAAGGCCAGACACCCCCGTGCCCTGGACACCCAGCCTCCCGCCTCCGCTTCATGCAGGCTGATGCCCAGAACCTGCAGCCAGTGGCTTCGGGCTCCTTCCAGCTAGTGCTGGACAAGGGCACCTGGGATGCTGTTGCCCGAGGTGGTCTGCCTGGGGCCTACCGGCTGCTGTCAGAATGCCTGAGGGTCCTCAGCCCCCAGGGGACCCTGATTCAGTTCTCAGATGAGGACCCTGATGTGCGGCTTCCCTGCCTGGAGCAGGGATCCCCAGGGTGGAGTGTGACCGTGCAGGAGATGGGCCCTTTCGGGGGCATCACCTACTTTGCTTACCTGGTTCAAGGCTGTCGTTAAAGACATAGTCTTGACTCTAGAGTTTTTATTGGGTGAGGAGAGATGGAGAGAGCTTTGCCTTTGCAAGATGGCTGGGGAGTAAGGATTTTAGTCCTGCTTCCATGGTTACTAGCTGGGTGCACACAGCATTGACTGCCCGTTTACTCACTAGCAAGGTAGGATTAATGCAGAACCAGGCCCATTGAGAAGATGTGTGGACTATTCCCCACCCCCAACTAACGGGAACTTCTAAAAACAGCAGATAAGAATTCTTTATCCACATCCCAGCATCAACTGATGTGTGACCCAGTGGCCTACCCTCTAAGCTCATTTTTCTCACCTGCAAAAGGGAAGGTGAAAGGACGAGCAGAAGGGTTTCAAAGACAAGCCTAGGTGAAAAGTGGAGAGAACAAACTACCCTCGGCTCCTGGGCTGCAGGAGATGGCTTCTGCAGACTGGGATCCCAGAGGCTGGGAGTGGGAGCTTCCTGCTACACTGTCCTCCGGAATCCGGCAGGCATCTCGCTCCTGCCGGGGCTGGGAATTCTGGATTAAAGGATCTCGCGAGGGCTCGGGTCCAGTGGGCTAAATGTCCATCTAGGTTGGGGAGGGGAGTTAGCCTGTTAGCAGTGAGGAATGTTCCTGATACATTGAGCTTTTTAAAAACTAAAGTGAACTTGTGATTTTTTTTTTCACTTCAGGTCAAATAAATGTATTGCTTTTTACTAAAAGACACGAGTTTGTGATTTTTGCTTATGAAACATGGAAAGCCTAATTTCACAGCCTTAGTTTCCTCATGAGGAGAAAGGATCTCCCGTCCTTGGGTTCTGGAAAATCATGACATGAAAGCACAGTTCCCAGCGTATAGTAAACGCTCCTCCACAAATGGTTCTGTAACTACACAGGTGGGAGAAGACTTGCCCAATGCTAGCTCCCACTGGGCAGTCAGATTTGGGGAAACTTTATTATCTTTTCTCCCCCCACAGCAAACTAAATGTTTTAAAATACTAAAAATGCATATTAAGCCTTAGCCAGTTTGGTTCAGTGGATAGAACAACCTGTGGACTGAGGAGTCCTGCGTTCGATTCTGACCAAGAGCACATGCTAGGGTTTCAGGCTCGATTCCCAGTGTGGGACATGCAGGAGGCAGCCAATCAGCGATTTTCATCATTGATGTTTCTCCCTCTCCCTCTCTGAAATCAAAAATGTATTTTTAAAAATACATAAAGCCCTGGCTGGTTTGGCTCAGTGGATAGAGTGTCGGCCTGGGGACTGAAGGGTCCCAGGTTCAATTCCAGCCAAGGGCACATGCCTGGGTTGCAGGCTCGATCCCCAGTAGGGGGCGTGCAGGAGGCAGCCAAGCAATGATTCTCATCATTGATGTTTCTATCCCTCCCTCTCTAATCAATAAAATATATATTAAAAAATACATATTAAGCCCAGTGTGGCTCAGTGGTTGAGCATCTACCTATAAACCAGAAGGTCACAGTTCAATTCCGGGTCAGGGCACATGCCCAGGTTGTGGGCTTGATTCCGTGTGTGTGTGTGGGGTGTGCAGGAGGCAGCCAATCAGGGATTGTCCCTCACTGATGTTTCTTTCTTCCTCTCCCTTCCCTCTGAAATAAATACAAATATATTTTTAAAAAACCATGAAAAGGCATGACCCAGCTGACATCAGAACTGCTCTCTAAAGTTCATCAGCTACAGCAACCATCTTGACCTTTCCCTCCCACATCATTTTTCTCCACTGTGTTTACTGACCATCTGTGTGCCTGCCACCGCTGAATGCAAGGGACAAAACAGCCCTGTCCAAAACAGCCAGGTCACCAGGGCTCCACCACACCCGCCACCTCCCTCACCTGGCTCTTCACTTTGCTCCTGGAAGACCTGGCCCCTTCCTCACCATGTGAGCAGCGGCAGCTCCTCAGGTGGCCACGGAGCTCCCTGCTCTCCTTCACTCATCTCAGCAGCTTCCACCACAATGGACACAACCTGCATGGGGTCAGCAGGGGTCTGGGGCTCACTTGGAGGATGAGCCAGCAGCAGGACCCAGGGTGGAGAAGTACTGAACATCCTGATGACCTTTTTCTTCTCTGTCTTTCCAGAGAGGGTTGGTCAGCCTCAGATTTCCTGGATGCTGGAAGGAGGCTGGGCTATCTCTAGGCCAAGGCCCATGGCTGCTCCCTGGCACAAGTCCATGGCTGCTGGTTGTTAGAGTGCAGGGCGGTTGAACTCAGACTTCTGAACCGCTGCCTAGTATACCCCAGACTGCTCCTTGATCTTCTTTGGAGCCTGGTTCCTTAATCACTTCTGAGGAGAACAGGATGGGCCTTCCAGGGGAGGAAGAAATCGCAATACTGGGATAAGAGGTTTATTTCCACTCGCCCCCTTTCCCTGGTGACGCTGGGAAAGGCAGGAGGGGGTAGCCACAGGGAATCTGGAGTAAAGCCCTGGGAGTGAAGAACCTTGATAAACTTGGAACTTCCTGATTCCTTTGCCTACTGGGTTGCCCAAGTTGTATTTCCTTGTATCTTTTAAGTGGATAGCCATGTGGTGTTGACTATTTTCCAAGAACTGTTGTAAATCCGTTATATATAAACCGATTTAATTCTCCTAAAATTATGGCACGGATACTGTTATTAGCCCCCTTTTCCCATGCAGACACAAAGAATTTGAATGATGTTGTCCAGACACAACTAAAGGTGTTTTCTTCTCCAAACTGGAATTTGGGTATGCTACACAAAATCTAGAGTTTTCATGATTTAGTAAATATGTCTCAAGAGTATACAGCATGATGAAAAATGTAACAAGTGTGCTTTAAAAACACTTTTTCTTAGCTTTTAGTTATTGATTTTGAGAGAGATCAATCTGTTGTTCCACTTATTTATGCATTCAGTGTCTGATTCTTGTAGGTGCCCTGACCGAACACGCAACCTTGGTGTATCAGGATGATGCTCCAACCCACTGAGCTACCCGGCTTAACAAGTTTACCTGTAACCAGTTTACTAACACGTAAGATAAAGAACTATATTAACATCCACTTGCGAATGCTGTGTGCTTGGCTCTGCGTTTCTGTTCAGAAGTTGACGGGAATGAAGGGGGTCCATAGACTGTGTCCACGAATCCGGGTGTGCACTGTGCGTACTGACACAGCACAAGTTACGCGGCGACCACAGAGCACGGGCCCAGCCTCCTCCCACCCCCTCGGGCCACAGGCTTCCCTTGATCGGGAAACTCGGGGAACTGGGCAGTCAGTTGTAAGAGCCGCAGCAGCCACGGAGACGCACTGTGGCCTGTGGCCAGGTAGGTTCGGGCGTCCTCCGATAGCCCAGGCTGCGGGTTCTACCCCCCCCATAGCCCAGGCTGTGGGTTCCACCCCCGTTAGCCCAGGCTGCGGGTTCCACCCCCACCCCATCCCACCCCCATAGCCTAGGCTACGGATTCCACCTCCAACAGGACGCACACACGGAGCGACCTTTGGTAATCTCACTCCCAATGTCGCGACAACAGGTCCCGCGCTCCGCCTGCGGAATCGACGCCTGCTGGACGCGCTCAGCCCTCTCGATGCGCTCCAGCTTCCCGGCCAAACCTCGGCCTTAGACTCGGGCGCTCTAGGTCCGCACTGGCCGCGGGCCGGGTCCTCTCTAGCCCGCCCTTCTCTATGGTGTCCGCTGCGGGTCGCTCTAGCCCGCGCGGGAGCCGGTGAGACGCGGGGCCGGCCTGTCTTGGCTGCGGGAGAGCGCGGTGGGCGATGGGGTTCCTGCGCAAAGCGCTCATCTCCCTCGCGGTCCTGGGTGCGTGGGCCGGCGTGGGCTCCGCTCTCTTTGTCCTCGTGACCCCGGGAGAGGAGCGCGTCCAGGCGATGATGAAGGTGGGAGCAGTGGGAAATCCGAGGTGGGCTGGGCGGGCCGGCGGAGTCCCCCGCGCCTGGGGCCGGGACTGCGAACCTCTCTCCCGCAGGAGATGCCGGGGCGGGACTTGCGGAGCCGGGAAGAGGCGGCCAGGACCAAGCAGTTGGTGATGGCCGCTCTGCAGGAGGCAGCTGCCACGCAGGAGAACGTGACCTGGAGGAAGAACTGGCTGAGTGGCGGCGACGGGAAGTCGGCGTGAGCCGGGACCTGCACCCTGGGCGCCGGGCGCTCCGCTCCGGCACCGGAGGAGGAGGCGGCCTTTCTCCTCAGGGACCTGGCGGGGAGCCCGGGCTTGGGGAGCTGCCGCCGGGTGAGCGCTCCCCCCCAAACCTGCACTGCGCGTTCCTTCATGTCCTTCTCGCGGGCCGGCGCCATGGGATGTGGCGAACTGAAGGCAGCAGTAAATCACGTTCCTCCAGAAAGTGAGCCCGAGGTGTGGCGCCTGTGAATGTCTCCGTTGTGGGGGTCGGCTCTGTGGGCTGGGATGGCCGCAGCAGCCGTGCCCCGCTTCCCACGCTTTGGAAACACAAGCCGCTCATGTGCGTGTGTGTTCTTTTGGGGATAAGCAGGCGACGTTCTTGAGGTCAGGACTGTCCTGGAAAACCTGTAGCAGTAGCCGCGAGGACACTTAGGGTTCCTGTCGTGAGGCCGGAGCTGAGTTCCGGGCACTGAACATGTGCCGTGCGCTTCGGGGACCGTTAGCCTTGGAGCCCGTTTGCTCGGAGCAGTGAAAGCGTGTTTTGAGTCAGAGGTTTGATTCAACTCCAGCACGTTACACGTTTCCTCTGATTCTCAGTGCTGCTCCGTAAAGGTGATAAATTATCTTAAGAGCTGTCATAAGCATAATTTAGAAAAGTGTAGTGCCTGGCAGAGCAGCCTCTCGGTAATAGTGGGGTTTCCCCTCGAGGCTTCACTGTAGTTTTCAGTGAGTCCAGACATAGGCGGACTGGAAGTCCGCTGAAGGGGTGAGGGACAGCTGTCAGTGAGGTGGCAGCCCCACAGCCAAGTCCATTGCTTGGCTCCCCTTTGTCCTTCCAGGAGAAAAAAGGCTGCTTTTATTACATACGTTTAGCCGGAACACTAATACACTGAGGTATAAACCCAGATATGAGCATTGGTGCTGTTTTCAACTGCTGGATGGAGAGTGATAAGCTGAATATATGTCACATAAGACCTTTACTTTCATTGTGGCCCTTTCCTAGCCTGGGACTGAGGGGCAAGCCAGCCGCTGTGTTAGGGAACACTAGGGTCAGGTGAAGGGTGGCGGTGAGGCAGGTTCCGATAAAGGCGCTCGGCACCTAGAGTTGGGCTCCCCAGGTGTGCGTCCAAGATTCGTAACCAGCTGTCTGTGTCAGTTTGGGCAAGTCATGTGTTTGTGTCCAAGTCTCTAAAATGGGATAATTGTACCTACTCCTAGGTAATAGTACCTTCGTATCTCAGTTAATACTTTTAAGGTCACTAATGTTCCTCAATGTTCAGGAATGGCCGCATAAAAAATTACCCTTTTAGTAGCTAGTCATTACTGGGGACTTATTTGGTGCCAGATACTGTGCTAAAGCACCTTTTATGACATTATGTAATCCCCACAATAACTCCAACTGACATGCACTATCATCCCTATTTCACTACAGAAGTAAACTAGGCTAACACAGCCCTGACCCGTTTGGCTCAGTGGACAGAGCGTCGGCCTGCGGACTCAAGGGTCCCAGGTTCGATTCCAGTCAGGGGCATGTACCTTGGTTGCGGGCACATCCCTAGTAGGGAGTGTGCAGGAGGCAGCTGATTATGTTTCTCTCTCATCGATGTTTCTAACTCTCTATCCCTCTCCCTTCCTCTCTGCGAAAAATCAATAAAATATATTTTAAAAATCAATACACATAGCCAATAAGGAATCCAAGCTCATACCCCACCTTACCCACAGGAGCAAAATGTGCTATATCCACTGTACTCTCCACCCCCAAGGATGTTTCCCCCAACTTCCCCAGCAACTAGTCAGACCCAGAGATGAGAAACAAGTCTTCTTGTTGAAATGTCAGATGAATGGCATCAGTTCTAAAAGCATTCCCTTTAGTCTTCCTCTGTCTCAGTCCCCTCCCAGTCACTCAGGAAGGAGGCCGGCACATAGAGAAGTCAGAGGGGCTATTTATTAGGAAAGAGATGTCAGTGCTTTATCAAAGTTGAAGAGGTCAGACAGGAAGTGGAATAAAGGCCTCTCAGCTGGGACATTTCTTGGCCACAATGAGGACAGCAGAAGGCACAAGTCCTGAAGATGAGGGAAGAAAGCAGATTTAAACCACACACACCTACTTCCTGTCTCCCAAATTGCTGGCCTCATACCTTCTCCAAGTCCCTCTTTGCAGCCCTCCCTTCTCAGGCATGTCCTCTATCATACCCAGTCCTGCTTCAGGTCCCACATGTCATACCCAGCTCCTGCAGAGGCCGCTCCATGTCCGCCTCCGAGAAGGCCCGCCGGGGGAAGCCACTGAGCAGCTGCACAGGGTCCTGGTCCCCGCCAGGCTCCTCCCCACGGTGGAGCTCCACATAGAGCCGAACAGCTGCCAGCTGTTCCCGGGCCCGGAACGTCTGGGTCAGCGAGGTCCCATCTGGCAGCCGGACCTGGAGGGCAGGTGAAAGCAGAAACACGGTGAGTGTCAAAACCGAGGGAGGGACCCAGGAAGGAAAGAGCAAAGCTGGCTCGGCCTTCCTCTCGGAGGGAACAGCATCATCACTACTAACAGCGCCTAATGAACCATCACTTTGGTTCCACTTCACTAAACAATGAAGAGAGACAGACTCCTGCTCCCTCACCACTTAGGAGTCCACAAAACTACCTGGAAAATACCCTCCTAAAGGAATAAATGTTAGCTTTGCAAACAGCTGTGAAATGAAGCCAAGGGAAGCACGAACAAGTAAGGGTAATTGCTGAGTAACAGGGCGGTGTGGACTTAAATAAGGCTGGGCAAGCGAAATTCGACACTATTCCTAGGAGTGGAGAAGGCAGGATTTCCAAAATCATTTATAAAGAAGGGAGAAGTCTGGCAAAGGAAACATAACTGGAAAGGGCTCCGGCCCTAGCTTGTTTAGCTCAATGGATAGAGCTCTGACCCTCGGACTGAGGGGGCCCGGGTTCGATTCTGGTCAAGGGCACGTACCTCAGTTGCAGGCTTGATCCCTGGCCCTGGTCGGGGCTCCTGCAAGAGGCAACCAATTGGTGTCTCTCTCACACTGACGTTCCTGTCTCTCCCTCTCCACTCTCTAAAAACCAACGGAAAAATCCCCGGGTGAGGACTAACAAACAACGCTCTGGGCTGGGGCTTTAGAGGCCAGCGCGGGGGTCCCAGGAGCAGGAAGGGGGAGCATCAGTACCTGGATGCGGCACTGGTCATATTCCCGCTTGCTGGGAGGCTCCTGGCTGGGAGAGGAGGGAACAGAGCCTGGCTCTGCCGGTGCAGACGGCTGAGAACTCACACTGCCCCCATACTGCAGGACGAAGCAGAACAGGCCATGAGGCGCTGGACGCACCCCCGCAGGAGCAGCAGCCCAGCCTCACCCTCCGAGGCAGAAAATGGGGCTCGTTGGCCTCATCCACTTCATGCCCGTGTCTTCCCAACCGCCTACCTTCTTGGCTCTCTCTGCTTTGTCTCTTTCAATCTTTTCTCGGACTCTCTGCCTGGAATGCAGACAGGGAGAAAGCAAGTCAGGCACTGCAAAGCAGACACTCCTTCCACAGCTCCGGCCCAGGGTCCCCACCTGGCCGCCAACTCCTCGGCCTTCTCCCTCCGGCGCTCCTCCGCGGCCCGGCGCATCTCGTCTTCCTGCAGCCGCTGCCTGGCCGCCGACAGCTCTTGCCCTTGTCTCCGGCGCTGCCGCTCCCGTTCCAGCGCCTCCCGCTCCTCTCTCTCTTCGCGCTCCCGCTGTTTCTGGGCCATCAGCTCCAACATCCTGTATTGCAAACAGCAAAGCTTACGGGAAATGAAGGTGGAGTGGAAAGGTGGGCTTACAAGGGACTCAAAACACAAGGCAGGGACGTGTGTCCCATCCCAGAAGGGAGATGCCGAGAAAGGGCAGAGAATGTGGCAAGTTGGAGACACCGATCAGACTGTGCGCGGGGTCGGGGAGGTGCAAGGCGACCCTCCACCGCGCCAGGAGCGCCTGCCGACATGCCTCTTAGTCTGCTCCTGTCTTTCCTCTTCGCTCAGAATGAGTTTGCCTTCTTCCGCGGGGGTCCCAGGTCCTGCAAACAAGCCTTCGCTGTTACCCCCGGCACCGCCTCGGGCCCCCCCACAGCCACACCGCGCCCGCGGTCAGGACCTTCGGGGCCACCCTGCTCCGAGGAGGTGGGTTCCCGTCCCAGGACATGTCCGAGGGGGGTCGGCAGCGGCTCGTCCACATCGGGGTCGTCTTCGTGCTCCATGAGCCTGGCAGAGAGAGTGGGCAGGGAGGTCGACCCGAGGCTGCCCGCCCAGGCCCCGTCCCCGCCCCGGGTGGGCGCTCACCAGTCCATCGCGGCCTCGATGCCCTGGTTCCCCGTGAGGGCCAGAGCCTTCTCCCTGGGGGGCAGAAACACCGTGATAGCGCCCGCGGGCCATGGCGACGGGCAGGCCGGGGCGCGGAGCCTGAGGCCGGGCGGGGGGAGGCCGGACACGCCCGCGACCGTCGCGGGACGGGGCTAGAGGGGCTCCCTTACGCGCGTCCCCGGGGGAAGCCCATCTCGATGAGACTCTCCAGAGCCGTCAGCTCCGCCATGACGCCGCCGACGCCGCCTCCGCGGGGACCTGGGGGGACGAGGGGGTGCGGGGGTCGGTGAGGGGCGCTCCCGGCCCGCCCCCGACGGACGGCCCCGGCCAGGCGTTCGCCCCCTCACCCGACTCTGGATCCGCCGCGGACACTGCCGAGAAGAAAGCGGAGGAGAAGGGGAAGTGCCCGGATCTGTTTGGTCACGTGGCGGCGGACGTGGACGGGGGCCGCCGAGGGTCAGAAAGCACAAGCCCGACGCTTCCGCCAGGATCGTCCTCTCGCGAGAGTCGCGGAGAGAGGAGAGACTCGTAAACAAACCCCCGCGCCTGACCTCGGTGGGGAAGGGGGGCGGCCCTGACCCCCGTGGGCGGACCTGCAGGGGCCGGCGATGCGGTCCCTCGGGCAGCCGGTTGGGAGCTGGTTGGCGCCCTTCCTGCGGGGCCCTGGCCACGTGCACACCCTGACCCGCCCGTGTCTCCGGGCGATGGCGCCGGCCTCCCCCGACTGCCGCAGGGATCTTTGCAAAGCATTCTACCTTACCCTGTCATCGCCCACCTGCCTAAACCTCCACGACTTGCCAATCCCTTAGGACAGCGATCTTCATCACACCGGTGTGCCCCGGGAATTTTTAAAACATACATGACCTGACCAGTCAGGGCACTGACCGCTGTCCCTCAGGTTGTCAAATGAAAACATGACAACAGCCAACACAATAGCGTCCGGTGTGAATGAATCAAAATTATATTTGGGAGGGGAGGGGAGGGTCAGATCTGCAAAGCATATGTTTTTTGGTGTGCTGCGGAATTCTAGTAATTAGTTTATGTGTGCCATGAGATGAAGAAGGTTGGAAATCGCTGGCTTAGGAGGAAATGTAGTCCGGCTCCCTCCTGCCAGCCCTTTTTTGTTGAGCCCCGTCTGTAAGGTGAGGCTAACAATAGCCCTATCTTAGGTGCATGGCGAGACTGTATTGTGTAAATGTGAGTAGTTCGCAGTTGTGTTTCCCACTGGCTGGGGGTAACTTGTGTTTATTGCAAAACAAACCCCTCCCCACCCCCTGGGTCTTTGCACTACAGTCCCTCTGCCTGGGACGTCCTGCCTCTTTTGTGGGCTTGGTCAACTCCCAGTCAGTTCTTTGGACTGGACTCTGAGTTTGCCTTTACCATTTATTTACTTGAGTTTTCGTGAGTTTATTTGAGCCAAACTGATGACATGAAGCAAAATTTCAAATGCTCCCTGGGTTTGCTTTCTAAGGGAAGCCTGCTTTATCCATCCCAACTCCACCTCCCAGCTCCAATATTACCCTATTTAGCATTTATACCCCTGCTGTGTAGTCCTTGTGGATTACTTAGCCCCACTACCTAGGCTATTAGGAGGCAGAGTAACAATAAGTTGAATTGATAATATAGGCACTAGAGACTTTTAGATGATTAATGCATATTTAATCATCACAACTATCCGTATGATATAGGTACCATTATTAGTCACAGGAAACACACAGAAAGATGAGATAATATATCCAAGGTCACCAAGCTGGTACGTAGCAGAGCTAGGATTCAAACCCTAGTTTGAATCAGAAACTGCGTTCACTAAACCACTATGTTACGTTCCCTCTCCACAGTGGAGTGAAGCACATCAGCTTTGGAGTTGGGAAATCCTCACTCAGCTCACTACATGTAGCTTCAAACCATTTAGAACCTCAACTTTCTCATCTGTAAAAAGGTGATACCATCTCTTGGAATGATCACAAAGATTGAGAATGCATGCAAAGCATGTCTTCCCCCCCTTTTATTGCATTTATTGGGGTGACATTAACAAGAGTATACAGGTTTCAGCTGTGCAATTCCACAACACATCATCTGTATACTGTATTATGTAAATATGTCTTTGATAATTAAATAGTTGGCCCTTATTATTTGTAAACTAGAGGCTCGGTACACAAACCTTGTGCACGGGTAGGGTACCTAGGCCTGGCCAGCCATCAGGGCGGAATGGGGTCTTCCGGCTGCTGGTCTGGACTTTCCTTTGTAACACGCCACCCCCTGGTGGTCAACACACGTCATAGGAAGCGATCAAACTGCCAGTCTCTTGGTCAAACTCCTGAGGAGACACTTCACATATTAGCCTTTGATATATATAGATATAGATATAGCTAGATAGCTAGATAGCTAGATATAGATGGATAAGTATTGAGGATGCAATAAGCAAAAAAGGCACTGAAGAATGCTAAGTGGCCACTGGTTTGGCTCAGTGGATAGAGTGTCAGCCTGCAAACTGAAGGGTCCTAGGTTTGATTCCAGTCAAGAGCACATGCCCAGGTTGCTAGAGGCCTGCGGGAGGCAGCTGATCAGTGACTCTCTCTCATCATTGATGTTTCCATCTCTCTCTCTCTCCCTCTCCCTTCCTCTCTGAAATCAATAAAAATATATATATTTAAGAAAAGAGTGATAAGTGTATTCTAGGTAATAACTGTCTTCTAAATTTATTCCAAAGGTCCAATAATAAAAGAGTGATTAGGTTGTATGGTATGCCTCTTTGACCTACTTCCAGGTGAGTACCCTATAGAAATACACACACAATGTCAGGATGCACAAATAAGGATGTCCATAGCAAAAACTGGAGACAACTTACATGTTCCACCCCAGATGATGGCTACTGTTGGTTGAGGAGAATCCTCCAATGGAAAGTTATGAACCCTTTACCATAGCTAAGGAGGCTATGAGTTACCGTCCAGGAACATTGCCCATAAGAAACAAAGTGAAAACAATGAAGCGCACTGGTCTGGCCGCGTCGCTCAGTTGGTGAGAGCTTCGCCCACTATGTTAGGGTGTGGGCTCCATTCCTGGTCAGGGCACGTGCAAGAACCAACCAATGAACGCATAAGTCAGTGGAACCTCAAGTCAATGCTTTTCCTTCTCTCTCCCATCCTCTCTCTCAAGTCAATTTTTAAAAAGCCCTGTTCGGTGTGGCTTAGTGTTCCATGCATCAAGAGATCACCAGTTAGCCCTGACCGGTTTGGCTCAGTGGATAGAGCGTCGGCCTGCGGACTCAAGGGTCCCGGGTTCGATTCCGGTCAAGGGCATGTACCTTGGTTGCAGGCACATCCCCAGTGGGGAGTGTGCGGAAGGCAGCTGATCGATGTTTAACTCTCATCGATGTTTCTGACTCTGTCCTCTCTCTTCCTCTGTAAAAATTCAATAAAATATATTTTAAAAAATAATAAAAAAAGAGATAACCAGTCAGGGCACATGCCGGGGTTGTGGGCTCCTTCCCCAATAAGGGGCGTGCAGGAATCAGCCAACCAATGATTCTCTCTCTCTCTCTCTCTCTCTCTCTCTCTCTCTCTCTCTCTCTCTCTCTCTCACACACACACACACACACACACACACACACACACACATACACACAAATCAATTAAAAAATAAGTAGCTTTAAAAAAATTAAAGAGAGAAAATAGTTGTATTACATAAAGACCTGCTCTGCTACAAGCAATAGCGTTTTGAGAAGGAGGGGAACTTTCACTTTATATTCTCCAGTATTACATGAAATTTGTACGTGTTACTTTTATAATTTTTAAAAAATGTAATAAGAACTTCGAATCCCACTTCTGGCTTCTTGGAGGGGGGGGGCGTTCTAAGACCAATATACTAGTAAGTGAGGATTATACTCTTTAGCAACATAAGACTTTTCTACATCTAATTTGCTTAGAAATAAATTAAAAATTACATATACTACTCTGAAGAACAGGTGTGTGGGTAGGGAGTTGAAAGGGATTATGAAAATGAAATGTTTTCCTTTAATGTTGTTACAGGGAGCACACAAGAAACAAATTGGGGAGAAAGGAAAGCCCTTGGTATTCTATTATTATTTATTATTATTTTTAACTGGCAAGCTCGGGCCCAGACAGCAGCTTGGGCTGACCCCCCCCCACCCACCCACCCACCCACCCACCCCGCGCCTGAGACACAAGTGGATTAAGTCAGGTGTGCGCAAGCTCAATAGCTAAACAAAAGGCAGAGGGAGGTGTGGGCTCCGGCCCCAAACTTCCATCCTGCAGCAGCTTATTCTCAAAGCCCTTCCGGGGCGCAGGCAGGGGTTGCTGAGCAACGCCAACAAGGCCAGACGCGTGTAAGGCCCAGGGGCTAAGAACGGTTTGTACGTGTTTATAAATGGTTGCATGGCTATACGAGCGCCTATATGATACCTTCGATTTTATCCTCTGGAACCGCAAAATCCAAGTCGTTTACCATCTGATCCTTTAAGACAGGGCCCTCTCTTTCTCCTCCTTCCCCAGCTTCAGCCAGAAGATAGTCTGGGACCCACGCGGGCTCAGCTCGCCGGGCGGGAGCTCCGCGGGGGCCCGATGCCCGCCTCGGGGCGGCGGGGGCGGCGGGGGCAGCCGCAGCGCTGGCGCAGGCAGAAGTGCCAGACCAGGGCGCCGCAGCTCAGCAGGGCCAGCGCCACGCCCACCCCCACGGCCGCGTGGACCAGGCTCCGGGGCCGCGGGGGCACGACCACCCGGCCGCACGGCCCCAAGGCGGAGCCCTCGGAGGCCTGGCCGCCCGCCCCGGGCCCGGGCGCGCTGCTCTCTCCCGCCGCGTTAGCCGCCACCACGCACACGACATAAGCGCCCCCGGGGTTCAGCCCCTTCAGTTCCGCTCGGCGGACGGTGGCGTTGAAGGGGCCGCTCTTCTGGGGGGGCCCGCCGCCCTCCCACAGCAGCAGCCAGTACCGCTGGACCGGGGAGGAGGGGGCGCACCAGCGCACCTCGGCGCTGCCGTCCTCGGCCACCACGTGCACGTCCCCCAGGCGCGGCGGCGCGGGCGGCTGCGCGGGGCTGGAGAGCCCGGGGCACAGGCAGGCCGTGGGGCCCGCGCTCTGCAGCTCTTTGCACGGAACCTGCAGGTGGCGGCAGCGGTCGTAGTCACAGAGGACAGCCGGTGGCCTCGAGGCCTCCTCTTCGTCCCCCTCTCCAAAGTCTTGGGGCGCCAAGGGCTGCGCTCTGGGAACCCAGGAGAAGGCGACAGCCAGGAGCAGCCACAGGAGGCAGGGCGGGCCGGGCATGGAGCCTGGAAGGGAAGGGAGTGAGTGGATCAGGAAAGGCTGCTGGGCCCCACGCCATCCAGGCTCCCCTCCACAAGCCCCTGGGCACCAGGAAACACCACTGGGGACCGAAGAACAAAAGGGGAGAGAATGCGACAGACCTGCTAACTTTCGGAACAGCCTATGTGCTTGACTTCAGGCAAAAAAAAAAAATGTGGTCGGACAGGAGGCAGCTGGGTGACCAGCAAGGTAGGAAGCACTAGAAACAGTTAATGAATAAAGCAAGTGGAGGAAGTATTTACTCCGCCCGCCCGGGAGAGAAAGGTGCCGAACCCCCAGCCTGCTGCCCAGGGAAGGGGTCTAAGTGAGTCAAGTGTCAGTCAAGGACACGTGCAAGCACAGAGCTGAGAGCCAGAGAGAAAGGAGCACAAGGGGACAGGGGGACTCACGCCCCACCTGTCACTGCCGTCCTGGTCCCTGCCTGCTCCCCACCTACCGGACTCCGGGCGCCTCCTGGCCCACCGCAGCCCCTCACCAGCGCACAGGCCTTCACGCAGCGGGAATCCGTGGCCAGGCCTCAGTGAACGTCAGGCCGCGGGTCTCCAGGCACACAGGCGGCGCAGTCAGGTTTCGTGTCTTCAATTTCAACCCTGTTTTTATGCTCTTCCACCGTGAGGTCACCGCGAGCCCCCCTTCCCTTGCCCTCCTTTCCTGGAGAGTGCCAAGAGGAGGGCTGGTCCCCGCGGAGGGCTTGAGTCACGGGCGGGGTGGGGTGGGGGGAGCCACAGGCCGTGCTTTCAGCTGGAGGCTGGGGTGCCTGGGTTCTGAAAGGGACTGGAATGTGGAAAGCAGCCAGCAGCTGAGAAGCCAACAGCTGAAGTCATGCCAGGGATGAGGGACACAGGGGAGGGGGCCACCTGGCTGGTATCGGAGAGGAAGACAGATGTGGACAGCACGTGGCCTGGGCTACCAAGTGCTGTTTAGTAAAATCATACCACATCCATGGCTGTCATTTCCTGTCTTCTGCTCCCAATGGACAGAAAGGGAGGGGTGCAGAGGCCTGGAAGATGTAGGCCAGCTCTCCACACCCGCCCTGTACTACCCCTCCCCACGGGGAGCTGAGAGTCATGTGGAGAAGGCACGATAGGTTTTTCCTCCTTGCCCTTCCTAGGCTCATGAATGCAAACAGCTGTGCCGAGCCCAGCCAGGGTGGGTCAGTGGGTTGAGCTTCATCCTGTGTGGCCAAGATTGCCCGTTCAGTTCCCGGGGCAGGGCACATCCCTGGGTTGTGGGTTCGATCCCATCAGGCCACGTAGGAAGGCAACCAGTTGATGTCCCCATGCCCGCCACCCCCCTTCCTCTCTAAGCATGTCCGTGGGTGAGTGTAAACACAAAACCAACCACAAAACAGCTGTAACAACCATGACTGGAGGCCTTTCTCATCTTGGTTAGTGCACTGTCCTGATACTCCAAGATCTGAGGCTCCACCCCTGGTCAGGGCACACGCAGGAATCGACCAGTAGAATGCATGGTTAAGAACAGCAAACAGAAGTTTCTCTCTCTCTTCCGCCTTCCTCTTTAATAAAAATAACTTAAAAAGAAGAGTCAGGGAGGCAGCTGGCAAGAATATCATTTATTGGGGAGGCTGCAGGAGAAGGTCAGGGTGTGGGGAAGGGCTGGAGTGTGTGTGGGACTCAGGAGGGGCTCTGCCTGCCCTCAGGAACTCGAGCAGGTGGGCTGCTGCCGGTGAGAGCCCACGGCCGGTTCAGAGCTGCCCAGCGTCTCGGGGGCCAGGGCAGGGCCAGGCGCGGGCAGGTTGGCCTCCGTCAGCAGAGCTGCATCTTCCCAGGAGCCTGAGCCTGGGCCAGGAGAGGGAAAAGTAAAACCCCAAATAGGAAGTCAGATAACCAGGGCCCCTACCCGCACGCCACCCCCACCAGGTCCCTGTGGGGTCCCTCACCATCACTGGCTTCCCGCTCGAGCTCTTCCTCTCCACTAAGGGGCTGCGGATCTGGCTTTTCCTCCTCGGACAGCTGGCCCTCTGCAGCCACAGGGAGAAAGCAGAAGGAAGCCTGAAGAGCTGTCGGGGAGGAGGCAGGAGGGAGGGAGGCGGGTGGCTGTGGCACCATACCTGTCCCTGAGGGGTCAGGGCTCTCGCCGTCCTCTATAATGTCCGGCAGGGGGACTGACTCCTCCTGGCCTTGGGATAGAAGGCAGGACGGGGTTAGATGGCTGCGCCTGGCCCGCATGCTCATGTGTGAGAGCCATCAGCCTCCTCCTGGATAAAGCAGGCCCCTCCCCCAGCCTCAGCCTCCCCTTTACCTGGCCGGCGGGCAGCCGTCCTCCCCTGGACATCCTTCCGGGAACCGTTCCTCTTTCGGATGTTTACCTGAGGAGAAGCTACTCAGCAGCAGGGACTGACTCCCCCCCCAGCGACCAGGGCCCCCAGCACGCCTTGGCCCACTCCCCAGTCAGGGAAGGGGCAGGAAGGGGCAGGAAGGGGCCCGTTGCCACCTGCAGAGCGAAGCGGTGCTGGGGCCAGATGCCTCCCCACACCCACTGCATGTAGCTGAAGAGCACGATGACGCTGAGGAAGGTGAAATTGCTGGAGACGCCTATGAAGGCGCAGGTGACGGGGAAGTTGTACAGCAGGTACCTGAGGCAGGAAGCAGGACAGGAAGGGAGCCGTTACGGGCACCAGCCTTCTCAGCTCTGGTGCACGGCGCCTTCCCTAGGTGCCTTCCCACAGGCTGGGGGCCAGCGTAGCCCCAGGTGGCTCGGAGAGGGTGCCCAGGCATTGGCATTTTTAAAAGTTCCCCAGGAAACAAACAAAGCAAAACAAAAGCAAACTCATAGAGGCAGACAACATGCTGGTGATCGCCGGAGATCGGGCAGGGGCGGAGAGGGCAGGATGGGTGAGGGGCCTGCTGTGTGGTGGTGGTGGAAATGGACTCTGGAGGTGAGCATGCTGCAGCATATGGCTGTTGAATTATGATGTCGAGCACCTGAAATGTGAGGCACCAACATGGCCTCAAAAACCCACACCCACCAAGAGGAGGGAAGGCTCCCCAGGGAGCTGACCTGGGCAGCTGGGTGGAGATCTGTGACCCAGCTAACCCTCCACCTCCTCGCTGAAGCAGCCCACTCGAGCCTCCGAGCGCCGGTTCCTCACCTGAGCCCGGAGAAGTGGGCGTGGATGCGGAGGGAGGCCCCGTACAGCTGGATGCGCTTGCTGTGGATCTCGATGATCGCTCCAGTGGTCGGCACGTACTGTGGGGTCGGGGTGGAGGGGGTGGTCCCATCAGGCCAGGATCGGGCTGCTGTCAATCTGAGGCCCGCCCACTTTCAGCCTCCTGGTCACTGTCCCCCCTGACCACTGTCCCTCCTCAGGGAGGATTCTGGGCTTCTGGGGAGGCCATCTCCCGCCCTCCTGCACCCCTTACCGAGTTTTCTCTGTATTCCGGGTACAGCTCCACCTCCAGGAGCTGCTTCTGCTCAGCAAAGCCAAAGAGCAGGACGCTGGAGAAGACCAGCGTGTCCAGCATCTGCAGCAGGTCTGAGCGGTAGTGCAGCATCACCTGCAGGGCCAGGAGGCGAGCGGGAGTCAGGCAGCCCAGGTTCTCCTGGGCCCCCCACTCCCATCCCCGATCGGCTATGAAGACTGCTTCTTTCCCAGGTCCCCTGCTCCCCACCTTCTCCTTCTACCGTGCCCGCCCACGTCTTGACCCAACCATTCAAATGCTCGCATGGCAGCCCTCCCTGCCCTGCCAACCACATGCCTCTTCCAGCATAACTAAGGCCTCTGCTAAGAAACCTCCCTAGGTCCAGCCTCCACCGTCTCCAGTCTACCTTCCCCCCAGATAGCTCTATCATCCAAGCAGACTGACTGCCAGGCGCCGCCGGAAACTTCTTCCCCAGGTAGACATGTAGGGGTTTGTTTCATGGCGGGGTTCTGTTGATAGTTAAGAAGGGAGTCGATGCCCAACTGGTGTGGCTCAAGCAGTTGAGTGTCTACCCAGGAACAAAAAGGTCACCAGTTTAATTCCCGGTCAGGGCACATGCCCGGTTTGCGGGATCCATACCCAGTAGGTAGGGGTGCGTGCTGGAGGCAGCCGATTGATGATGTTTATCTCTCATCGATGTTTCTATCTCCCTTCCTCTCTCTAAAAATCAATAAAACCATATTAAAAGAATGGAGTCATCACTCGCTGGTTTGGCTCAGTGGATAGAGCGTCTGCCTGCGGACTGAAGGGTCCCAGGTTTGATTCCAGTCAAGGGCACATGCTCGGGGTTTCAGGCTGGATCCCCAGTAGGGGGCGTGCAGGAGGCAGCCAATCAATGATTCTCATCATTTGAACATTTATTGAACACCTACCATGTGCTAACAAGCACTTTACATTTCCTCACTGAACCCTCATAGTCTTGCTGTGAGGAGTTACCCTAATACAGTATATAATACTTTCTATTCACGGGGTTACGGTGCCCTCGGCTGGTATGTTTCTGAGTGAGGATTTGAGCCCCGGTCTGTCTGGCTCCAAGGAGGACCATGTTCAGAGCCATTCTCTTCAGATTTTATTCCAAAGCTGGACATTGCCACCGAGCAATGCCAACTCCCCTTCCCCACCCTGATGTGCCTGTGACCTTGGGGCGAGGCGTTTGCTTCTGAAGGCCTACCCAGATACATCGTGATCCCTCTGCACACCCTCCCACCCCGGCCACGAACACTTACCGAGCGTGAAGAAGTGGAGATGATTCGTCCGCCTCGGGTGTAGCATGAGATGGTGACCAAGAACATGCCCAAATCTTGATTCACGGGGGACTCTGGCAGCTCAAGCTCTAAGGTAACGCGGTATGGCTGTCCATACATCAGCACCTGCCCAAGAGAGCCCCATCTCTTTTCAAAAACACATATTTATAAATTGTGTCGCCCCTCTTCCACACCCTCCCCTCCAAATATTCGAGCGCCCTGGTTGGCAGTCGCCACCTCTCAATCTCGTTGCAAGGACGTGCTGCACCCTGCTGGCGGCTGAAACTTCGCACTTCCGAGATCTGAATTTCCCTGCTCTGTTCTGGAAAAGGCTGTCACATTTCTTTTCCCAAAGTGAACCAGTGCGTTGCCAACTGGGCCATCTGTGACTCAGGCCTGTCCCCAGGAGGCTACTGCCCGCCCCTAGAGCCCATCCTGCCTGCACTTACATGATTAATTAACCAAGTGCCAGAGTGTGCATCTCCCCAGCCAGCTCTCGCTGGGTCATTGTCCCTCCAGATGATCCTTTTGTCATTCTGGGCCCCTTACCTTGGTCGGTAGAACCCTGAGGACACTATGAGTGGGAAGGCTTCTTCTCTGGGATTAACCTCAAAATGTACAAGACTTGCCACCAAACACACCTAGTGCTTCCTGACCATTCCTACACTCCTCTAAGCCTGTATCAACGATTTTCCTATAGCATGACCTCCACAGGCGTGAAATAAAGCTTGTTTGTCGCCATAGAGGGAATGGATATTTTTTATGTTGAAGAACACTGCTAGCCATAGTAAACCAGATGCAAAAGCTGGGAGTACCTCTGAGGGTACTCTGAGCATTTATTTCATCACAGGGTAAAAGGTAGAAGGCGTTGACTCCAGTCTATACAGATTATTTTCAGTCTGAAGTCTCTTGAAAAAAATGGTTCCATGAGATTCCTAACCCCCCTGTAGAGGTCAGATGAGCCTAAACCAGTGGCTTCACCAAATTCTTTAAAATATTAAAACAGCCCTAACCAGTTTGGCTCAGTGGATAGAGCGTCGGCCTGTGGACTGAAGGGTCCCAGGTTCAATTCCGGTCAAGGGCATGTACCTTGGTTGCAGGCACATTCCCAGTGGGGAGTGTGCAGGAGGCAGCTGATCGATGTTTCTCTCTCATCGATGTTTCTCTCTATCCCTCTCCCTTCCTCTCTGTAAAAAATCAATAAAATATATTTAAAAAAATTAAAACAGTTCTGTGGGCGGGTTGGAGGGAAATGCAGAGTGACTGCTAGCTAATGGGTATGGGTTTCTTTCTGAGGTGATGAAAATGTTCTAAAACTGACTGTGGTGATGGTTGCCAATTCTGTGAATATACTAAAAGTGACTGAGCTGTGCATTTTAAACGAGTGCATTATGTATCGTGAATTATACATCAATCAAGCTGTCTGTGTGTGAATGCATGTGTATATATACCATCTAAATAAACGTTATCTGAGGAGATCCATGGAGTCTAATACCAGAACCTGTGACCGACTCCATGCCTTTGTTCATGTGTGTCTGGGAGGCAGACTCTCCCCGTCTCTCCTGTTCCCACAGTGCCCACCCTTCTTTAAAAGGTCCACTGTGAGCCTATCTCCACGTCTTACGCTGATCTGTCCACGTCTTCACAAATTCTCCTGAAATGCAGGATCTGCATCGTACACTAGCTATTTAACACACTGCGTAAAACCCTATCAATCCTTTGGGTTCTCTGAAAGCAGGACATCTACTTTTAGAAGGTGTTAAGCAGAGAGTAGACACATTATTTCATCCACCCAATACATTCATTCACTCAAAACTCTTTGCTGTGAATGTCAAACTCATGGCTGGCGGGCCGAATGCCTCTTTTATTTAAACCCGGGACTCTTCAGTCCACAGGCCCGATGCTCTGTCCACTGAGCCAAACTGGCCAGGGCCTGAGGCTTTCTGTGTAATCCAGTTATTAGTATTCTCGGTCAGGGCATGGGCTCAGTCCCCAGTGGAGGGCGTGCACGGGGCGTCCATCAGTGACTCTCTCTCATCACTGATGTTTATCTCTCTCCCTCTCCCTTCTGCTCTGAAACCAATAAAAATATTTTTAAAAATAAAAATAAAGGAGGCCGTGCTCCCATTTTGCATGTCTCGGGGCTTCCAGGCTAGTGGAAACCATCCTGTTCTCTGACACAGTCCCCTTTGAAATGGCAGGTTGCACATACTTGTCAACAGTTTCATAACTTTACATACAAGCTTTCAAAACTCTTGGGTGGCTTCCATCCTAGTCCAGTGAAATGGCTGGTTCGACAATTTAGGTTCATTTAGATTTAAACACACCTCATAGGCAGACATGAGCTGGTGGAAACAATCTAAGGAGGAGAACATTGCTAACATCTGCAGGAAAGAACCATCCATGAAATTTATTTAGACTCTAATTTTTCTTTAACTTCCCTTTCCTTTCCTTTTTAGGTTGAATTTATTTGGGTGACACTGGTTATTATCTTCCCTTTCCTTGAGAGCCTTCCTTTCTTCGTCTGTTACTCAACCCCTGTTCCCCAGATCCTTCTCAAGTCTTCCTTTTGCTCTAACAGAACTTCTCTTCGGCCCCCATACTCACCCGGTCACGTCCACCCTTAGCTAGGGACACATTGGCAACAGGGAAGGAGCAGAGTAAGGAGGTGGAGGAGTCACAGTCGGTCCTAAACGAGAGTGAGGATGACACTAAGTTACGGAGTCTGCCTGAGATGTCTGCACCCCTTGTTGGCTCCCTAGTGCTCCCTCCTGTCCCCCACCCCCTCTCCCAGAACAGACACCCTCCTCTGTTACAGACCGAGAAGAGATGCGGCCAACAGATTCAAGGGAGTCTTTCGTTCTCGTTCTGCCACTTCGGCTTATTTCCCCTCACAGAGCAGACATTCTGAAGTGGGACTCACTCTACCGACACTCGGTTGAGAAGTTTCAGACTTACGTGTTTCTCACATGGAGAGCTTGATTCCCACCCCCGATTCTGATTCAGTAGGTCGGGTCTGCGGCCCAGTTTGCGGCCCTTTTTAAGAGGCTCATGACCCCCTCCCAAGTTGTAGGCAAAATTGCACATGGACATGTGTGTGCAGCATATGGGTGGGCATGTTGATGTTTTTATAGCGAGAAGAGCCATAGTGCCAGCGTGGCTCAGTGGCTGAGCATCAACCTATGAACCAGGAGGTCACGGTTCGATTCCCGGTCAGGGCACATACCCTGGTTGCAGACTCGATCCCCAGTGTGGGGTGTGCAGGAAGCAGCCAATCAATGATCTCTCTCATCATTGATGTTTCTACTTCTCTTTTTCTCCCTTTCTCTCTGAAATCAATAAAAATATATGTTTAAAAACAAAAAAGAGCCATAGCTTTCATGATATCCATAGCTCCTTAAAAATTATAGCTTATAACCAGGGACATAGACAAAAAAAAGGAAAAGATTTTGGACCATTGACAATAATGTCCTTATCAGCATCTCTCGATCAATGTCAAGACAAGGGGAGAGAACCTGGCAGGGCCTGTACAATGGGAAGGAGCATGACTCTGCGAGTTTACATACCCAGCCACCTGTGTCTCCATAATCTCTACTGTGCAGTACCCTACTGGGACCAGAAGTGATGTGAAAGGCAAATGGCTGCCTTCCTAATACTGCCTCTGAGCAGGCCAGGTTAGCTGTGGCTGAGAGAGGTCGGAGGCATCTGACTCATAATGACACTCAGATAGTCTAGAAGGTTGTTGTTTGTTTGTTTTTAAAAAAACACTTTTAAACCAGAGGTACAGCTAGGAACCTAGACCCCCATCAGACCTGATCTGCTTTTTAGCTTCGGGCTGTGACAGGGAAGAAGCAATATGAGCACATTGGGCCAAAGTTTCCTCTTCTGTGAATGAGGGGACGGAACTGAGTAAGCCCTGAGGAGCCTCACAGCAGCTCTCCCGCAGGATTCCTCTCTGATACAAGACCCCTCTCACCTGTAATGGAAATGCACGGGGCTAAGGTGGCTGACGGTCGGCATGTAGGAATAGTAGAAGGAGCCATAGAGGAAGACAGACACCCAGAGCAGGAGAAGGATGGTACAGAAGAGCACCCCAAACTGCAGCAGCAGCCTGCGGGCACGGCCTGCCAAGACATGGCCCACCTCCTGGGCCCATAGCAAGGCAGGCACTGGTGGGTCATTGACCATGGTAAGGGGTGCAGTGTGTCTGGCCCCGGGTTCAGGCTTTGAGTTCCTAGCTGTTCTGCCACCTGGACGCCACCCCTGGCCATGGGATGAAGCAGCTGGTGGTTCCTAGAAAAAGAGAGAGGAAAAAAAAAACAGCTTCCTTTTGGAGGGAGGTGGGGACAAAGGGACAAGGTTACTGGGCTGGCTTGAAGAACCAGAAATAGCAGGACATAGCAGAGTCTTTGTTTCACATGGCCTTTCTCCAAATGACTGTTTCCCAGCCAATGTCCCTTCCCTTTCCTCCACTGCACTGCTCACACCCAGTGCCTGGGCTGCTCAGTTAAACTGGTCCTCCCGCCTCCCGATTCCGGACAGGCCGCCTTGAGACTCATTCACAGCAATACATAACACACAGAGGGAGAGCACCTTAAAATTATTACGGCGTTTTTACACACGACACTGAATCCGCACTGCGGGGTGGCTGCCCCGAAGAAGGTGCGACGCGCAAAGCCGGACTCAAGAAGAGCCGAAACGCAGCAACAACTGCCTCCCGCGTTTCTCCTTTCCTGACGGGCCCGCGCCCCACGCCGGGCAGGGCGTCCTGCAGACTGTGGCCGCTCCCCACCAGCCCCCTCCCGGTCGCCGTGGGGCGCGGCGCCCGGATCCCCCCCCTTAACCCCGCCGGTTGAAAACAGCAACTGGCCGGACGCCACAGCTCAGCGGACTCACCAGCATCGCGCGCTGCCTGGGCAACGGCGAGAGGGACTTCCGCCTCCAGGGCACGCCCCGCCCCGCCCCCTTGCGCCGACAGCCAATGCTGTCCGGGGGCGGGGCCTCACCAGGGGAGGGGAGGGGCCTCACCAGGGAAGGGGCGGGGCTGGGCGCGGGGACCCAGGTGTCGGGACTGCGGGGCTCCCACCTCGGCGCTCTGCTTCCTCCCGCAGTCCGTCATCCTCCTCCGGTTACCGGGCTAAAGGGGACAGGCGCCTCCTTCCCTCCCGTCCCACGACAGCCCCCGGGCATGCTGTGCATCAGCAGCATTCCCTGGGCCCGCCCCTCCAGGCCGCAATCACGGCCCTGCGCCCACACCTTCACCCTGGCCATTAACCCCCCAAAAGCGGGAGAGGCGGCACCCAGCCGGCGTTGACGTTGGTCGCCCGTCCACAGGGCTGGGGGGCTGGGGCTGTAGGTGCCCGAGGCAGAGAGCACTCGCCAGAGAACATGGCAGTCTGCGGGGACCTGCCCCGCATCCACAAGAGAGGTCGCATTTCGGTCCCGCATTCAAGGCGAGAGATCGACCTCCTCTGACCCTAACTCTGCCCCCGGCCCCCGAGTCCCCACAGGCACCAGCCAGACGAGGCCTCGGAGGGCGGCGCCTTCTGTTTTGTGTGCCTGCTCGCCCCGAAGAGGAGCTCTCGCAGGGCAAGGTCAGGGTGGTGGCATCTTTGCATCGCCCACAGCACCAAGCACAACGATGCTGACGTGGGGCGTCATCTCTCAGACCAACAACCCCCTGCCCAGCCCAAAGCCGCATCTATTTCCAGAAACACTCCGGACTCTGCCCCACAAGGTCTCCTACCTCCACTTTGCCCGATTCTTGGAGCCGGTCTCCGCACGCCTCTTTCGCCCCAGGTGCTTCCCTTTGGTCTGCCATTTCTTTAGACATTTTCCTGAGGTTCCTCGCCGCTCCTAGATTCTCCGCTCGGGTCACTTGTGGCTGGAACACGACGTGGCGATCTAGAAGCTAATACCTGTAGCGCATCACATTTTCCTGGGTATGGGCAATGGAGGGTTCCTGGGAGAGAAACGCAGATTCACGTGATGAGTGCTGGGAGCGGAGGACGGGGGCGACTGCCCCGCTGATGTCAGATTTTCAAATGAGCAGGGTCCCCCGCAGCCAGCACCCGCTCCACCGCAGGGGCTGTCGCAGGTCCAGACCACCCGCAGGAGGGGAGCCTGCGGCCGCAGCTCCTGGGGGCGGGCTCTGGGCCAGACCCAGGATGCGGACCGGGCGGGAGGGGCAGGTGTGAGGCAGCAGGGGGGGGTGCGCGCAGGGGCTGCGGGCAGAGCCAGGCTCCCCCGCGGGCCCGGCACTTGGTACGCTCCAGGGCCGAACCGCTCCTTCCCGCATCCCCGCATCCTCCGTCCCCGCAGGTAGCAGCTGTCGGGGCAGCGCCGCCGGAGCCGCAGGAACCTGGACCAGCCCTCCAAGGAGCTCTGACCTGCCCGCCCCGGGGCTCTGCTCCGTATTAGCAGCGTCGGCGCCAACTCCCTGCAAGGTGGGGCGCGCACCCCGGCACGAGGCTCCGGTGCCCCCACGGACCCCGCCCCGCAGGAAGCCGCTGCCTGTGGCCTCAGGTGCGTCCGTCGGGGGCAGCTTGCCTTCCCCTTGGGGCTCAGGTGGTGGTGGTCGGGGCGGGGCTCCTCCGGGCCGAGGCTTCCCGAGCGCGGACGCATGGCTCCACGGGCTGAAGCGCCTGCGGTCGTGCGCGCTGAAGGGTCGCGTGGCCCGGGCCCAGAGCGGGATGGGGAGCCCCTCACCCAGCCTCTTCGTTTCCCAGCGGAGGCCGCGGGGGTGGGGGAGGCTGCTGGCGGGTGCAGATAGGGGAGGACCAGACATTGGGGCGCATGACCCCAGCCCTGGGTGGGCGAGCGCGCATGGAGGGCCCCGCTCCCCCCAGGATGAAAGGGGAGACGCCTGTCAACAGCACCATGAGCATTGGGCAAGCCCGCAAGATGGTGGAGCAGCTGAAGATCGAGGCCAGCCTCTGCCGGATGAAGGTGGGGGGTGCGGGCCTGGGATGCCCCTGCCCCAGGGGTGCCCCCACCGCTGCGGGGGGCGGGGGGCGGGGGCGGCGCCCGCCGGGCTCACTCCCTGCCGCGCCCAGGTGTCCAAGGCGGCGGCGGACCTCATGTCCTACTGCGACGCCCACGCCTGCGAGGACCCGCTCATCACGCCCGTGCCCACCTCGGAGAACCCCTTCCGCGAGAAGAAGTTCTTCTGCGCCCTCCTCTGAGGCGGGTCCGCCCGCTCCCCCCCCCTCCCCGCCCATCGCCCGGTTCCCCGCCCACCGGGCGCCCCGGCCCCGCCCGCTCCCCTCCGGGACCCGCAGACGATGGAGGGGCGAGCCGGGCCAGCTCCCACCTCACCTGGAGCCGCGGGGAGGGGGAGCCATTGGAGAATAAAGCCGCCCAGCGCCTCGGAGGTGCCGCTCGGCCCGCGCTCTTTGGGGGGAGGACGTCGGTCAGGGGCGCGCGCGGCCGCGGGAGGCCGAGACCCAGGAACCGCCGTCCCGGCGGGTCCGGCACCGTCTGCCACGGGAGGTCGGGGGCGGGCGCGGGGGCATCTCCACTGGGAGAAGCGAGTCACGACAGACCTCGGAGGCCACGGGGGTTCACGCGCACACTCGCGCTCACACTCACACACACACACGCGCGCGGGGGCCGTGGGCGACGAGGCGGGTGGAACTGAACACGGACGAACCGAGCGGGCTTGGGGAGGGAGTCGGAGGGCGGCCGCCGGCGGGAGGAGCCGGCGCCGTTCCCGCGCAGAGGCCGGCCTTGCCTCTAAGATGGCCGCGCCCACAGGCCCTTCCAAGATGGCCGCCGCCAGGGGCTCGGCGCGCCCGGCCGCGTCAGCGCGTGTCAGCGCCCGGCGCTCCTCGGGCGGCCCAGCCCTAAGATGGCGGCCCCAGCGGCCGGAGTGCGCAACATGGTCCCTTCCGCGCTCGTCTGCTCTCAAAATGGCTGCCCCCGCCCTCGCCAGACGCGTCGCCACTCGCACGCACCCCGGGGCCGACAGCCGACGTCCCAGACCCGGTGGCGGCCCACGGAGACGGCGCCCTGAGGAGACGGGCGCTGCGCCGCCGGAGCCCTCCCCCCCATCGGGGCCCCTCCTCCCGGGAGCGTCAGCCGGCTTCGTGCCGGGACTCTTGGGGGGACGTCACCCCAGGCCCCCGCTTGCACACGAGAGCGAGGGGGGCAGAGGACGCGGCTGCCTCCGCGCGCCGAGGGCACCTTCCTCCTCTGCTGCCCGGCGCTTGGCAGATGAGATTGGCAAAAGCCGGGAGAGCTCAATAATGTCATCGATACTTTTAAAAAACCTCTGCACAACTTCCCCGCACACGGGTTTTCACCCTCGGAAACGGGTTGGCGCTGCAGCCGAGATGGCTGCCACCAAGGGCGGCTCGGTGCGCCGCGGCCCTGGGTCCGAGCCTGTCAGGTAGAAGCGGCGCCTGCGCACGGCCCAGGTGAGTCCCTGCTAGAAGGGCGCAGGGGCGCGCTGGTCCGTCACCTTCTCAGCCTCAAGTTCACTAGGAAAGGGCGCCCATCAGACACCTGTCGAGGACGAGGCTCGGACTCTTCCGTGGCAATTACTCATGAGCAAGCTTACTCGGCCATAAATGGAACCTCAGGTTTAACTTGCAGCATCCAGCTGGCTTTGGTCTAGGCCAAATGCGGAGATCTGACATAATGTATTTTCTTCTGTCCCAGCGGCGCAAGCTCAGCATAAGCGAGCACTGGGTAGGCTGGCACCCGGGAGCCGCGGATGGTGAAGGAGGAAGGAGCAACAGCCACCCCAGAGGAAAGCCGTCCCTGGTAGGACCCAGTGAACTGGAAGCAGCATCAAAAGGAAATAAATCCCCCAGATGACACACTCCACCCGTCAGTGCAGCCACAGGAGAGAGAGAATTCAATCCAAATGGTTATTTATTCTAAAACTGGAAGCTACTGTGCCTACATATTCGCCAGAATGTTGTGATGAGAACAGGGGAGGAAAAAGTTACAGATGTAAACAATGACACAGTTACATTTTTTAAAAAATGGTAAAACCCTTTTACTGGCCACTTCCAAGAATGCTTTACAGGTTGTGCAAAAACATTTACAGGCTCCATGTGATGTCTGTTCTTCTCACAAGCTTTTCCATCTACAACTACAACAGAGGTCTGATACAACACTAAACAAATCTACGGAAAACAAGGCTAGGGATCCCTTCTGTTAATCCACATTTCCCCTTAACATTTTATTTTTATAAGACAAACAAAACCCAGACATCTAGTGTTGCTGTGAGTGATCTCAGATTAAACCAACAAGGACGTGGCAGTTTCACTTTCCACCTACCTAGAAAAACAGCTTTTTTTAAAAAGGTGACTTTCTAGTGTCAAAATTTACCAGCAAGTACCTCCCTAATAACCCTTCCTCCCCCCAAAAAACCCAAAGGGGCAGAGTTTATCCCCTGGCCCTGAGGGCCTAGCATCCACAAACCATGTCCTAGACTACAAAGGATGCTACTTGCAGGAGGACTAGATATTTAGAAGGGGGCGGCAGTTTCTGCCTCAGACTTAATTTTCTATTATAACATGATCTCGCCCTAAGAGAATTTCCTTGGGCTCCAGTTTTCACCTCCTTGCCCTGATATTATGAGCAAAGCTTCTCAAAAACTCCCTTAATAAAAAGTTAGTGGGTTACAGAAAAGTTCATGCAGTCATTCACCCACTGCCACACACAAATCCAGTCAACGGCACCACAGAAAAGCAGTGTTCAGAGGACACCATGAGCAAGCAGTTACTTCCTATCAGCCCCCATTCCAGCCTGGGGGTCAGAGGTATTTGTGGGACTGAAGGGTGTATCACAGACGGGCAACTAGAGGGCCAGAACGAGAGCCTGCAGACCTAGAGAAGGGATGCACGGTGGTCACAGTGGGAGAGGGAGAGAGATCAAATCTCGGCACAAAGTTTTAAACAGAGAACTGCTCAGGTGAGGAAATGGAAGTGAAGCTTTTTCTAGTAACACAACCCAGGGTCTTTCCTCACCAGGAAGCGCTGCAACAGGTATTTGCTGAAGAAGCTCTTGGCGGACTCCATGCTGAGCTGCTGAGCGGGAAGATGAATTAAAACTGAAGCTACATATTGAAAGAGCATTCCCATATCCCACCCGTATCCTGGAACCCGGGCACCTGAAGCTGTTAAGAATTGGGAGGATGTGGGTAAAGTTGCAAAGACCATCCCAACTGAAGTCTCCTGGCTAGAGGCCTCTCTGGGGACACGCAAGCAAAGCACCCCAGAAGGAATCCTGTTTCAGAAGCCAGGAAGGGGCGCTCCCGTTCATGCACACATTACACACACATTCACACTCTCCCCAAGTTGCAGCAGCCCCACTGAGCTGCCTTCCCCCCACCCCACCCGCCCCTTTCTACTCACTTTCTACCTGTGTATCAAAAAGACCAGCGGGCTCGTGCCCTCCATACTGTATAAAATAGTTGCTATTCTCAGCACCTGGGCCTGCGAGCCCACACCACAGGATTCACTATATACACATCCTGCTGCCGTGAAAAGAATCCTGCTTCATTTCTGTGTGAGTGGAAACCCTGAGAAACGTTCCTTCTCTTGCACTCTAAGAGGACAGCTACTCTAACAGAGATGATTTCAGAGACTTCATGCCTATCTCAACCTTGGAAGACAGGATCACCATCTTCAGGCTGAGGCCTGCAACCCCACTCTCCTCTAAGACCTGATGGGACCTCATTAATGGGTACATGGAGGGTGCAAGCTATTCTGCTCTGCGAACAAGCACAGTCCCCCTGCCTCCTCAGCCTGGGAATCCTATATAATAGGGCCATCCAATTGGTGGTCTCCAGGCCTCAGCCAAACAGCACATAGGCACAGGAAAGTGGAGACAATGCCATTCTGGCCTCCCAGCCCACCAGACCACATATCCCAAGAGGGAAAGGTTGGTAAAGAAAATACAAACGGTTAGTTGGTGCAAGTGATTGATAAGAGCCAATCGTTTATTTCACTGCCCCAGTCACAAGCTCTCCCTCTGTCCCACTCCTGCTGCTACGGAGAGGGCCCTCCCGCGCCTGCTCACCCTCCACACCACCTCCTCACTCTCCCTCACAGGCTGCGCTCCTGCTGCCTTACAGTGTGAAAGGGTGACACTTTCAGTCCTTTTCCTGTCCAACTGCAGGGTATAGGACAGGCAGCCCTAAGTGCTGCTTTCTGAGCAAATGTTTTTTGATTACAAATATCTAACTAGGTTTGAAATGTTTTATAGAATAAGACAATATTCTTTTCAACAAACTTTAAAAAAAATGTACAGTTTTGTTGTTTGTTTCCACCTCCCCCCTCCCCCACCCTTGCTTGCGCACCCTCCCTCCCTCCACCCCTCCCCGGCAGCTCAGCCCCACCCCGACAGCCCCTGTTTTCCTTGGTTGTGTTTTGGGGGATGGCTGGCACCCCGCCAGATTCAGCTTCATGGCTGACAGGTGACAAGGGCAGAGGCTTCACCGATACCCTTGGTAACCGTAGTAGTTCCTGTAGTATCGGTCTCTGTCCTGGGGGTGGTGGTAGTAGTAATTCTGCCACTAGAAGAGAGGGGAACCCCGTCACCTGAGGCCACAGCTGGCTGAGGACCGAGAGGCATGACACTCAGCCCTCTGGTCCTGCCCCCCTTCACCCTCTCTATCCCCAGAAGGTACTTACATCCCGATTGTACTGTCTGTAATAGTCTCTGTATCTGTTGTACTCATAATCTCGACTATAGAAGCGATCATAATCTCCCCGGTATCGATCGTAGAAATTACGGTAACCCTGAGTAAGGAAAAAGAAGAGTGAAGGTTTATGGGTTTCCAGTATCACGATTCACTGCTATCCCCCGTCTTAAATGAAACACATCTCAGCTTGATTTTATAACAGACTTAATCTTCCCAGGACAAATTCTTCCAGAGGAACACATTAAACGGGCAAAGCTAAGCCCTGAGAAAACAGCCCAAACCACTCTGCTCCCCCAAGCCAATAGGAATGCTAGCACGGCCCAGAGGAGGAGCAGAAGGAGAGCTGCACTCACCCCTCTGTTTCCAGACTGCCCCCAGTACTGCTGCCCGTAGGCCCGGTTGTCGTAGCCTCGGCGCTGCCCGCCCACTGGAAGAGAAATGGGAGAGCGCGCTCAGACAGCTGGCGTGGGGTCCTGGCTCCATGGCTGAGTGGAAATCAAAAAGTTGGAGCCCAAGGCAATTCTGGGAGAATAGGAGGCCTGCTTCTGTCAGGCTCCCACATGTTAATTAAAGCACTAGCCAGGATCTTTTAGGAAGTCTGAGGGGGAAAGGCAGAGGAACAGCAACACAAGAAAACCAAACCACTTGCTTCTGAAGCTCCCCAATTTCTGCAAAATATTTAAGATGACAAAAAAAATACTTGGCAGAGTTAGAAACATCAGTAAATACTGCCATTCACAGAACCACTGACTCTCAATCCTGGAAGGGATCTGAGGTCATATAATCCCGAACCATCATCTTATACAAATGGAACAAAGTCTAAGTGACAAACTCCCCCAGGGTAGGCACTGTTGGTATTCCCAGTGCCTAGCATGTAACAGGCATGCAAACATTTTCTTGACTTACTTGCAAACACACACACACACACACACACACATTTTTAAATGGCAGTGAATGCACAGTGGAAGGTTAACTGACAAGCCAGACATTCAGATGGATATTAATTTCACTAGCAGCCTAAATTACTTTGTAACACACACACCCCCCCCCCCCTAAAATTCCTGCATAACACATTCACTTTCTGGTCTATATGGTTGGGTTGACCCACTAGATAGAGCATTAATAAAACTTAAAGTTAGAATCCAATTTCACTGCACAAATCCTTTAGATAAGCTGCAACAGTGAAGTGGGAAACCTACATATACAAGTGAAAACTAGACAAATGAGAATGCTCGAGCAATACTTTTCACAGAAGTGTTGGGAAAGAACTCCCTCTCACTGAAGGAGCACGGACAAAGCACACGGAGCTGGGGTTAAAGCGCTCAGGAAGGAACAAGCTCCATAGAGAAGTCACTTCCTTATTCCTGGTGAGTGACTTGACTTGGTTTCCTTATGGATCCTGCTCAGCACAAAGCACAGACTGGGGCCAGGGGCTGGCTGGCCCCCAGGACTCACCATAGCCTTGGCCTTGGCCTCGGCTGCGGTTCTGCCGGTTGCGCTTGTTTCGATTGTTCCGGCGGTTTGTCCGTTTCTCAGAGGGGGGCAGCAGCTTCCTTGCCTCCTCCTTGTACTTAGTGACAAGAGGCTGAGCTTCTTCCTTCTCCAACTCCCCATATGTCACCTCATCCATGTAGTCGCATTTTTCAGGCAAAGAGAAGTTGGCTGTAAGAGTAAGAGAGAAGCTTGTGGGCCTGAAAAGTGTATAGATGGGTCAGATCTCATTATAAAAACTATTACAGGAAGAAAAAGATTTCCCAACTCCTCTGCTAGTGCACAAAGAAGTGCTGGTACTTTATCTGTCATAGGTTTTCTCTAAATGGTAACAGCCACAGGCAAAGGGCTACTGTTAGTGGTAGACGTACAAGTTCTCAAGTGATCCATAATAAATTAGGAGTCAACTGGGTTAAGGTTTCTTATCAGGACAGAAGCAGGTAGCCAGAGGCTAAAAGTAACTGAGAAAGTTTTGGTGTTGGTTAGATAAGATGCTAAGAAATATAAGTTCAGAGGCTGAGTCCCAGTGGAATTCAGTTCAATAGGGGGCTCTCTTATTTCTTAGATGAATCCAGTTAACCTTCTTGAACTAAATTCCTCCAAATGCCTATCAGTTATGGACTGGCATAGTTCTTTCTGCCTAAGAAGATGTGTAACCGGCTCACATCCGTGGGTGTTAAAAATCACACCCTGAAGGGAACAGCAGGAAGCAGGATCAATCAGGACAGGTAATTCTGCCTCACAGGGACTTTGCCATTAAGCTTGGTATTGCATTAAAGATTTCAGGCTCCTACCAAAAACCAAAACAAGCAAGCCTGAATTGTTATCAGAAATCGACATAATGATGAGATCATTCAATCCAACCACTATATTTTAATTTGAATCATAATACTCCTGCCCCCCAAATAGAAATTTAATAAAGCAGAGCTTCCTTTCACTCACAATTGCCCTACATTTAGAATAGTGCTAGGCAAGTAGACAGTTTTAAGTACTGACTCAATGAAGCCTCTGCCTTGAGTTTCAATTACCCTGAGGTCAATCACTGTTGTATCTTATCCAGAACGACCAAAGAGTTAGTCACTCCTTCCACTCTGCTTCTTCATTTACCTACAAGAGCCACATCCATTAATTTATTCTCCAGGGTTACACATTAGGTGTGGAGGATCCCTCCTGCGGCTGAGAGCCCTAGGGAGGTGTGTGCTGACCGAGGCTAGGTACCTGACTTGTACAATTTCCGCCCACCTTTCATCTCCAGCATGATGGACTCAGGCACATCATCCCCCTCCACTTCCTTCCTCCACTCCAGCCTCTGCTTCCAATCCTCTTCGCTAGGGACAACCACCACCACTTTCCGAGAGAACGTCTTAAACAGCAGCAGTTTCCGCCGTTGGCCGGAGTTGTACACATTACACTAGGGACAAGAGGAAGAACAGATGTTTCAGAAATAAAAATCATCAAGTCAACGAAAACACTCACTGAGCACCCTTTACAAACGAGGCCAGATTAGGAGTCTTATACATACAATCTCCTCGGATTCCTTAAACTCGACATGACAGACGTTATTGGGTTTTGCACATTAGGAAACTGAAACTCACTGAGGCCCAGACTCGTCCGAAGAAGGTAACAAACCTAGTGAGCGAGAGAGCCAGGAACCCAAAGGAGCCTAGCGCTCCTTCCCAGGCCTCGAGGATGTGCTTCCTAGCCCGCTCACACGCTCTCCAGTGGAGCACCAACAGCAGACACCCCTGAGTTCAAAGGGCATGACAACCACAGCCTACGTACAGCCTCGGTCATAAGTAAACGGATTCTGCTCCTTAACTCGGCATCTTCCTGCAAATGCACCACACTTTGACTCTGAACGATTGTATCCGATTAAATGGATGCCAGAATTTTCATCTTTGGATTTTCTGTAAAATGAGGTTGCTTTTGAGTGTCTGAAAAATACCTGATCAAGAATGAAGTTCCTCTTTGTCCGAGACGCAATCTGGACCAGTTTGCTAAGGCACTGGGAGGCTTGCTGAACTAAAAGGTCTCGGCTTTTGGGGTCCATTTCTGGCTCCTCCAGCCCTTTCATCTGATGAGTGTGAGAGGAAAGGAAGAGAAAGGCAAGACGTTATACAGCAAGTTAAAGCCTAAGAGTCACAGGTTACTGTTACCTCTTTACTGCCACCAAAGCTGTCACATCAGTTCATTCCTATCCCTCAGTAACATGAATGTTGCCCATTTTATGCAGGAGTCACTTCTAGTCTTAATCTGAATATATTCCAGATTTTATCATTTTTCAAAAATATGACAACACAGCAAAGAAGAAAAAAAGCCCCCTTTAAAATGGATTGAGATGAATTCATTTCAATGAATTGTGTTGTCATACACTTGAAAGACTAACTCCACTGGGAAAGGTTCTTAGGAGTATCCTGATACCCCCAGAGCAATTACCCAGTTGACTAATCTCCCGAAGCAACTTACCCTCATTTGATTGAGGACAGTCTCAGCTCCCAGGACATTGTATCTTTTCTCAGGGTTTTCTTTTGAGTATTTCAGTGCCCACTGAGTCTTTCCAGACCCGGGCAGGCCCACCATCAGAATCACCTGCAAACAAACAAAACCAGGAATGCCACAAATGCCAGCAATGGTCATGTGTAAAAGCCCACTTTCATAACACCCTCCCTCACCCCCGTCTAGTAGAACTTGGAGAAGAAAAGCCAACCCGCCCCCATCACTCCACAGCAGGAGCACGAAGCCTTCTGCACGCTGCGTTGCATACCTCACACTCCTCGATGGTCTTAGGTGGGACTGTAGTGCGCACACGCTCCTCCACAGGCACAGCATGGATGAACACAAACTCTTCTGGTGGTGGGAAGAAGGGCTCCTCCTTCTGACCAAAATTTAACTCCACAGCACAATTCTTGCAGAGGACATGGGGTAGGAGCGCCCGCTCTGCCAGGGATTCCTTGTTGATCCGGAATGCCACACCAAGGTCTTCTCCATTCTTAGAAAAGGAAAGTTCTACTTCTTCAGTCTCAAAATTCTACAATGACAAAAGACAAGAGCATTTATGGGCTTACAGGGTTTGAGGCTGACTGACCCTTACAATTTAATCTTTAAGCGATGCATCAAATACATAAAGTACAGCAACTAACGGGAAGGGAACTGAATTCCCAGTGCCCTCTCCCCCGCCCTGCTGTGCAGCCACAACTTTCAGGGGCACTTACAGCAAAGCAGCCAATGACGTCATTCTCCCCAAAAGGCTGCCCGAACTCCTCAAACTGCCCATTCTCTGCCTTGAGTCCTCGCCCATCAAAGCCGTAAGAGAGTTCATCCTCACCTGGAATGTGAGCAGATCAGTTACTACACCCAAGCTTCCCATGGAGTGAGCAACGTAGTAGTAAACACTGATGATGAAGTTAAAGTGACTTTACCCAGCTGTGGATGGGAAAAATCAACAGACCATCCCACTCGAAGGAGAGCGAGCTCTGTGCAGCCTTCTTTCATCGGGAGATTCTGGGTTACCTGGCCAGGGCAGAAAACAACCTCTCAGATACTCTGGCCAACTCAGAAACAGAGTGTGTTAAAAAAACAAGAGTTTTATTTATTTAATCCTCACCCAAAGATGTGCTTTTATTGAGTTGAGAGAGGAAGGCAGAGAGAGAGTAACACCAATCTGTCACCTCTCATATGTACTCTGACCAGCAGTCAACCTAGGTATGTGCCCTGACTAGAAGTCAAACCTACAACCCTTGTGTACAGGATGACACTCCAACCAACCGAGCATCAAGGCCAGAGCAAGACAAGATTGTTATACAAACTGAAAATGGCAACTATCACAACTTAGCATCAGAATAATAACTGCCAATGCATTAAACCAAAGCCCTGGGAAGAAACAATTTCTTGATTACTGGAGCTAAGGTTATCACTGAAGTGTGTGGTACCTTTTCCTGCACTAATAAAATACTGGTGAGCAGGAGTCCAGTACATAGTAATGAATAATTTAATAAATGAACGGTCTTAATGAGCTGTACATACTACCTTGGCCTCAAAGCAGACTTTCCCTTTTGTCACTCCATAAGTACTCCTTGCCCCAGACCACAGGGTAGGGAATTTCTCTGAGAAAAGTGGCTGCCCTCCATAGCCGTCTTTGCTCACTTGAAAATGGAGATCAGAGGTATCTGTTAAGAAAGAAGCAATCCGTTAACACTTGAAAGCCACCAACAGCACTCAAGTAGACTCAGTTGTCAAGAATGGATACAAAATCTCTCATGTGCTAAATCTCTTAAAAATTGCAGGCCATGAAATTTTAATCTCCAAAATCACTTCTGATTGGTTAAAACCCCAACCTGTCTGCCTTATACATACACGTGTCCAGGTTCACAAGAGTTTGATCTTCCTCCTCATCTTTTGCCTCTTCTTCAGGGGGTGGCGGAGACTTAGAGCTACACAAGTAAGAGAAAAGCGAATACAATGTAAGCAAAGCCCCGCCCCTTAGAGAGATGTCTGCGGGACATTGTTTTAAACTATAGCGAATATAAATTCCAGCAGACAGCTTCCTTCAGTAAATGAGAAAAGGGCAACAGGAGCTTTCAGAGTAGATTCGGTCTAAAACGTATGCCTGTAAAACCTATTCCAGTTTTAATCCACCCCTTTCCAGACTCTCCAATCAACACCAGGTACACCAAGATCAGACGCTCCCTCCGCGGGCGGGGAGGTCCCCTCACCGGCTGTGGTAAGCCTCCTCCCGGAATTCATAGTAAGCTCGGCCATGTTCATCCTTCTCATCCCGCTGTCTCTTTACCCCCCGCCGCTCACCATCTGAGCCTGCTGGTTTTGACTTTTCACTATCTTGGTCATCTCCTACAAAAAGGAGGGAAAGAAAATCAGCAGTTTTCATACTGGAGTGTAGAATCAGCTCAGAACCAACAGAACCTGAAGGGGAACTGAGTATCTGTCCATCAGAACAGCCAAATTAATCCCACTGCATTCACAGAACGTTTTCATTCCAAAGAGCATCTTCCTACATCGGCTGAGATTGTATTTATGTTTTTAAAGTACACTGTTGGCTAATTACAGTCAAGCAGTAGACAAAAATTGGACAATTTTTGCATTCTAAATTTATCTGCTTAAACCAGGTCAAACTTGCAGCTTTCCCTAACAATATGACATAAAAAAAAAAAAAAAAAAAAAACTTCATTGGTTAATTTAATTTTGATTCTTGATGGTCAGATTTGGATTTAAGCTAGACACAAACTGCATTTTCCAACACTTTTCCACAGCTTCATGATATAGAAGCCTCAATTTAGAAAAACAGAGTCTGCCTTTCCAGCTTTAAAATGCATAGCCGTCCATGGATTTACTTATCTAGCAAGTGGACACAGGTGCACGCCACAGAGCTGTACTTTCATCATGGATTTGTACTGGAAGTTGCGCGAGTAAAACCATTCATTCACAAGAGGCACTTCTTTTAATCCTGCATCGTTACTGCACATAATTTGGGGGCAGGAAGGTGCTAGCAGATATTTAGCAACATTCTTTACTAGAGGGGGGAAAAGTCAGGAGTTTTTCCTTAAGCCTCTGTGGTTTTCAATACACAGGTTTTTACATAATAATTTAAGGCAGTCCTTTATTCTTTAACCTTTTCCATTTTATTTTTCCCCATCGCCATTTATCCCCCCATGGCCTCTTCCACCTCCCCCCATCCACCTCTTCCTCCACCGTTTCTGTCTGCTGTTTGGGGTACACATTATGTCAAAGGTTATGTAATGGGACTGTTGTACCAGGGGTAGGCAAACAATCTTCAGGTTGCACGTGATTATTGTAGAATGGGTTCCAATTAATACCATGATACTAAGTAGCAGTCTGAACAATGTATTAAGAAAGGAAACCGCTTCGGTTGTCCCCTCACTCTGACAGATAGTTACGGATCAGCTTAACCATCCAACTACTTCAAAGGAAGGCGGGTGACTAACTCCCAGGGGCAACTTCACAGAGTCTCTTCCCCAGGGTTACCTGATGGATCCACCAACACCTCAACCATTTCAATTCGGTTAATCGGGGACCTGAAATGTCAAAGGCTAGCTAAGTGCGCACCCAACTTACAGCGACGCCCGCCCATCAACTCAGTGGGAAGCTGACATTTTCATAACACAGGCAAGGTAGAAAGCCCTCGCCAGGGAACTGACTTATCGTTCTAGGCGCACTGGCTGAGACTTCTCTCCACTAGTTAACTATTAAACTCGACGCCGTCACACCACAGGCTGTGCCCTGCTGCTGCTAGCGCAGGGGCAAGGTTAGATCGCCAGATCCTGCGTGGCTCCCGCTACCCCAGGGTGCGCCTGATGGACCCAACGCTGACGAATTTAGTGACTGCCTCGTATTTTTATGGCGAGAAAGTCAACATCCAGCCCAAAGGCCGAAGCCTCCCACGGGCGGGCGGTCTGGCTGTCCGTGGGGCTGCCAATGCCCCCGTGCGTTCCCGGGGTAGGAGACGGTGGCCAGCACCGTGGGGGCTGCTCCACAGGTAGCTCCCGAGCCGTTCGCATACAACACTGCTCACCTCCATCCACCACCGCCACCACCGAACCAAGTTAGGCAGGACCCTCCCTCCTGCGGAGAGGGGCCACGCGAGGCGGCCAAACCCCCCAGAAAGGTGCGGAGGGAATAAAAGCCACCTCCCCCGGGGAATCCCATCAAATGGCCAAGGGAATCTTGCACTGCAGGCAAGAGAGAACGAGGGAGCGGACCCCGGGGTGCCAGACTGGGGGCTCGGGACGAGGGCGCACCCGGCAGGTGGGAGCCGCGCTCCGCTGCCAGCACCTCACCCTGTTCCTCTGCGGCCTTGTCACCCGGCGCCTCGGATCCCGGCGTCTCGTCCCCGCTGCGCTCCTCCGGCTCGTCTTCCTCCCCTTTGCCGGTGCCCTGCTCCTCGCCACCATTGACGCCACCTGACTCGGCCATGGCCTCCTCAGCCGGCTTCTCGGAAGCATCGGGCACGGGCTCGGGCTCAGGCTCGGGCTCGGCCTCTGCCTCGGCCGCGGCCTCCACGGCTGCCTCCTCCGGGGGCTCCGGCGGCGGCTGCGAGGCCTGGTCCGAGGCCTGGGCAGGAGGTGGCTCTTCGTCCTCGTCCTCAAGCAGCGCCTCCTCGTCCTCCTCCTCCTCTTCGTCCTCCTCTTCGTCCCCGCCCGGGCCGCCGCCCGACGCGGCCACAGGCCGAGGCTCCGCCTTGCAGGCCCCGCCGGGCACGGCCCCGCCACTACCGGCCTCGTCCTCGAGCATCTCGGCGTCCAGCGCCTCCTGCAGCCGCTGCGCCAGATCCACCTTGAGGCCGCGCGAGTCCAGGCCCCGCCGCTGCAGCTCCGACCGCAGCTCGGTCACTTTCAGCCGCTTCACCTCCATTGCCGCCGCCGCCTCCTCCGCCTCCCGCTGCCTCCTCCCCTGCGAACCGACGACCGAGCACCACCGCGCAGGCGCCGCCGCCGCCCGCCTCCGCTTCACGCGCCAGCACTGAGCCCGCGCGAGCGAGCGCACGCACGGACGCACGCAGGCGGCGAGGGCCGCGCGCAGCCTCTGCGACGGTTCTCCTGTCGGCTCCCCGCCCCTCCGCAGCCCAGAGAGCCCAAAACAACGGAGCGGGGAGATATTTCCCTTCCTGCAGCCTCTTCCCTGTGTTCCCAGCCGCAGCGGGCGCGCGCCGAGGACGACGGACTTCCCTCCCTCGGCCTCCCGCCCCCTCTGGCGTTCTGGCCAATCGCCGCCGGTGTTTCACTGCGCAGCCGCACCGGAGCAGGAGACGGGAGAGACTGGCTGCCGCTCAAGTGCCTCGTAGCATGGAGGCGTGTGCGCGCCCTTCTTTCCGTACTGCCAGCCGGGAATCGCGCAGCCGCCCGGACCTCCCCGCCCGCACGCCCCTCCCTTCACTCGGTCTGACTTCCAATCGCGCTCTCGTCTCGAGGCTTGCTCGCTGGGCGCTTTTCCCGTCTAAGCATGCAGCAGCTTTTTCGGAGTTAAAAATAAAAGCCAGAAGGGAAGCTGTTGCAACGTGAGAGCCTCCTAGTAACCGTCTTTCAGACTAGTAAACCAAAGGGCTCTCCAAAACCAAGAAATACAGTAACCTCTTGCTCCGCCCCAACCCTCAATTTCTACCTAGCAACAGATGATCGAATCTCGCCTTGTAGCTAGGCTATTGGCCAACTTGAATCGTCATCTGCAACTTTGATTGGCCACCCGTGATAGTCCGAATTTTTCCAATTGGCGAAGCTGGGCTCCCCCTCTTCCCCCTCGTTGGTCCGCAGAGGAAGCTGGAAAGGCGGGGTCGTTTCTGCGGGATTACTTTTCTGGGGCCGCTCCTGATTGGGCGGCATGGTGCGCTGCGCGCGACCCTTTAGACAACAAACTGTCTAGGGACCCGACCCTGTCCTCTGGGTGCTCCCACCCGAAATCGGAAACCCAGGGGCAGACTTCGGGGCGGGGGCTCGGAGGACTTGCAGCTGAGCTGCTCTGCGGCCGTGTCCGGGGCGGCCTTTGGGCTGTGGTGCACGGACCACATCCGCCCGGGTTTCCCAGCTCCGGGCACAGACATCAACGAATGCTTCTAGAATATACGTGCGAATAAAGAGCCGGGACGCAGGCAAGTCCTTCCACCTTCTCTTAGCAGTTGTCCCCGCCTACTTTCTTCCACTTCCGGGTCAGGGAGGCGTGTCCCACAGAAAGGAGGAAGCAAATTCCGCCGGCGTTCGCACGCCTGCCACAGTTCCTCCGCGAGCCCTTCGCGTTGCCGGGGTCTCCTCGCTCCAGAAAAGTCACGTACTCTCTGCTTGACTGTTCCCACATCCTCTCACCGACCAGTTGCCTGCACTGCTAGGTCGGGATACTTCGGAGGAGAGAGGGCGGGGCTGCGGCAGAAACCAGCAGGGCTCGTTCCCTGGAGGGCTTCCTGGAGAAGGACAGTTTCCTGCCTTCACTCGGCGACCAAACCAGTCATTTTGCTCCCACCCTCCGAGCTTCAGCTGCCCTTTCCCTTCCCAGTTCCGCAGACCACGGGGCGGCAGCGTCATGGACAAGCGCCTGCAGGAGGCTCAGCTGTACAAGGAGGAAGGGAACCAGCGGTACCGGGAAGGAAAGTACCGAGATGCTGTGAGTAGGTACCATCGAGCTCTGCTTCAGCTGCGGGGTCTGGATCCAAGTCTGCCCTCCCCGATCCCCGATCTGGGGCCCGAGGGCCCGGCTCTCACACCTGTCCAGGAAAGCATGCTGCACACCACCCAGACAGACTGCTACAACAATCTAGCTGGTAAGAGCAGGGCCGAAGCGGGGGTAGGGTAACCGGGCAGGTACACCAAAGTCTCTGTGAACATTGAGGAAAACACGGACGGACTTTCCTTCTGTCATCTAGTTATTCTGCCAAGAACTGAAATATAGGTCCCCTGGCCGGGTAGCTCGGTTGGTTAGGGCATGATCCTGATAAGCCAAGGAGGCAGGTTCATGCCAGGACAGGGCACATACAAGAAGTAACCAATTTATAGGGCTCTGATTGAGTTTGTGTAGAGCAGTTCTCAGACATCACCTGAAGGGTTTGTTAAACGCAACCCCTGAGTCCCACCCATGAGTCCCACCCAGAGATTCGGGTGTAATGGGCCCCAGGTGGTGCCTACTGTTCCTTTGCATTGTCTAACGGAGTCTGGTGATGCTGATGGATTTAGGAAGTTTTGCACATAATGGAGAAAACACCGAGTTTACATTGAAAGGAAAGCGTTAAAAAAAAAAAAAGCCACCATGTTTTTATTGATTTCTGAGATAGGAAGGGAGAGGGAGACAGAAGCATCAATGATGAGAGAGAGTTATACATCCGTGGCCTCCTGCCGTCCCCCTGGGGATCGAGGAATGGAACAGTAATCTGGTGCATGTGTCCACGCTCACCCACTGAGCCATGCCAGCTGGGCAAAGGGAGACTTTTTAGGTCTGTTCTACGGAAGGCACACTAACCATGGAGGTAATTAGATTATTCTGACGTATATTAAAATATTCTAACAGTCCCAAGTTGAGGCCATAGAAATTATAGGGAGTAGTTTTTACACTTTGTAATGGTTGTTTAAAAGTGATTTTTTTAAACTATAGTATTCATCAGCTATGATTTGGTGAAAATCTAGCTTTTTTTTTTACAGTGCTAGTGGTAGTGCCACAGGCATGCAAGTGTTCACTTTGATTTCAGAGAGGAAGGGAGAGGGTGAGAGAGAAACATCAATGATGAGAGAGAATCATCTATTCGATACTTCTTGCATGCCCCCGACTGGGAATCAAGCCCACAACCTGGTCATTTGCCCTTGACCAGAATTGAACCTGGGACCCTTCAATCTGCAAGCCGATGCTCCATCCACCAAGCCAAAGCCAGTCAGGGCTCTTTTTTTTTTAATATATATATTTTTATTGATTTCAGAGAGGAAGGGGGAGGGAGGGAGAGAAACATCAATGATGAGCTCTAGCCTGTTTTTCTCAGTGGACAGACTAGAGCCTCAGCCTGCGGACTAAGGGCCCCAGGTTCCATTCCGGCCAAGGGCACATGCCTGGGGTGCAGGTTCCACCCTCCCCAGTAGGGGGCGTGCAGGAGGCAGCCAATCTGATTCTCCTCATTGATGTTTCTATCTCCCTCTCTGAAATCGATGAAAAATAAAAAATTATGAGACTCATTGATGGGCTGCCTCCTGCACGCCTCCTACTGGGGGATGGAGTATGACCTTTTGGTGGGGGTGTTGGAGAAGGAAAGCAAACATCAACCTTGTAATGTTCTCAGCAGCCCTGATTCTTGATTCTCAGCACTGTGATGTAATACTATGTTTGATTCCACAATCCTTTGAGGTAAATTTAAGGAATTTAATAGGAAAACATTTATTAAAGAGAGAAACACTGCAATTTTTTAAAAAAATGTTTTTATTTTTTTGTTTATTTTGTTGTTGTTAATCCTCATCCAAGGATATTTTTCCATTGATTTTTTATTTTTATTTATTATTTTTTTAAAAAATATTTTTATTGATTTCAGAGAGGAAGGGAGAGGGGGAGAAAGATAGAAACAATCAATGATGAGACAGACTCATTGATTGGTTGCCTCCTGCAAGCCCCTCCTGAGAATTAAACCCACAACCCGGGCATGTTCCCTGACTGGGAATCGAACCCAGGGCCTCGTGGTCCATGGGACGACGCTCAATTCACTGAGCCCCCACAGCCGGGCTCCGCTGATTTTTTAGAAAGACTGGAAGCGAGGGGGAGAAACAGAGAGCCAGTCCTTGAGAATCGAACCTGGGACCTTTTAGTCTGGGGACTGAGACTCCTCTCAACTGAGCCAAACCAGGTAGGCTGTTTTTATTGATTTTTTTTTAGAGAGAGAGGAAGGGAAAGGGAGAGAAGATATATTGATCAGCTGGCTCCTGTGCACCCCCTACTGGGGATCAAGCCCGAAACCTGGACCTCTTGATGCATGAGACAACGCTCAATCCACTGAGCCACACTGGCTGGGAAAAATTTCCCTTCTTAATAAAAAAGCAGAAGATTGACCTGATCAATTGCTCCCCAAACAGATCTGTATTTTGAGGTGCCATTAAGTCATCCAAGAGACTAGTAAAGTAATTCCATTGAGAGAGATGATGGTTTTGGAGTGAGAGTCCTTGATACCAGTTTCTTACCTAGAAGCTGTGGCATTTTGGACAAGTTACTTAGCCTCTCTGAGCCTTGATTTCTTCATCCATTAAACTGAGGGAGTGACACACCGATTTCATAGAGTGGGTAAGATTGAACAAGCACATAGCAGTGCTTGCTACCGCCTCATACAAGAATGGTGGTGAAATGGGGACTCCAGACAGAGAGCCTTGGGTGGAAGAGACACAAAGAAGAAGCTTAAATACATTTTAAGGATAGTCTTATCCGTTTTATAGCTGGGCCTAGCTCAACATTAGGTACAAAGTAGGCATTGGGGAGATGAAGTAGATTGAAGATGAGTAAAGCTTGATTCACTGCTGCATCCCCCGCCTAGAAGAAGGTCTGACACGTGGCAGACACTTACATTTATCTGCTGGGTAAGTGAATGTCGTTATCACTCTGTTTGGTGCTGCCTTGAATTGGACAGTGGAATTCAGTATAACAAGGCCCTTCTCCCTCTTCTCTCTTCCTTCCATTTGGCCCCATTAGCCTGTCTGCTTCAGATGGAGCCAGTAAACTATGAACGAGTGAAAGAATACAGTCAGAAAGTGCTAGAACGACAGCCTGATAATGCCAAGGCCTTGTACCGGGCCGGAGTAGCCTTTTTCCACCTGCAGGACTATGACCAAGCTCGGCACTACCTCCTGGCTGCTGTCAACAGGCAGCCAAAAGGTGAGAGAGGAGGGGAGGGAGTGGGGAGAACAAGAAAATTGTCCTGTTAAGGGGGAGCTGTGGAAGGGGGTTTGTTTTGTTTGTTTGTTTATAATATATTTTTATTGATTTCAGAGAGGAAGGGAGAGGGAGAGAGAGACAGAACATCAGTGATGAGAGAGAATCGGCTGCCTCCTGCACGCACTCCACTGGGGACTGAGCTCGCGACCCAGGCATGTGCCCTTGACCGCAGTCGAGCCTGGGACCCTTCGGTCAGTAGACCAGCGCTCCTTCCACTGAGCCAAATTGGCTAGAGCTTTTATTTTACTTTTTCAAATTTTTGAGTAGTTAATGATATATTCACATGGTTCAAAATTAAAAAGCTATAAAAATATACAGGCAGTGAACAGGCCTTCTACGCTTACATTCTTGTCTCCACAGAAAAGCAAAATTGTATGTATATCTCCATGCTTAAACGGGCACACACACATAATCCTTCCTCCTCTCCCCAGTAGGAGAGATTTTAAGGCATTGTTTTTTGCCCTGGCCAGTTTGCTCAGTGGTTAGTGTTGGCCCTCAGAACAAAGGGTGGCAGGTTTGATTCTTGGTCAAGGTCATATACTTCAGTTGCAGGTTGGATCCCTGGCCACTGTGAACTAATTAGTAAAGATATAAAACATATGCCACTTGTATCGCGCTTGTTCGTGTTTCTTACTTTCAAGTATATAGATTAACTGCCACCAGGTATAGCATCTTTAGCGCCTCTGCTGTGGCAATAACTATTTCTTCAACCTCCCTGTCATTATAAAATTAGCAACCAGCCCAGACGCGTACAAGATTTTTTTTAAAGTCCTAAGTGATATTAATGAGACTTACTATTACATGGAATGATGATGTTATTTTTAGATCTTAGAATGATGTTTAAAAATAGATGTTAACAAATCTCCTCCTACCCTGAGGTGAGATTATGGTGTCTCTCTAATTGCCTTCTTCGCCTCTTGTAAGATGCCAATGTCCGGCGGTACCTCCAGCTCACACAGTCGGAACTCAGTAGCTACCATCAGAAAGAGAAGCAGCTCTACCTGGGCATGTTCGGCTAACAGCAGAATGGCGCTTCTCCCCCTGAACTTGCGCGAGAGGTGAAGCAGTGAAGTCTCGCCCAGTGAACCTGAGCCTCGCCGGAGACACGAGTCCCAGCCTTCTGTCTTTCTAGTCCTGCACAAACTCGGAACTGTTTACGCAGCCTCCTTGTTTTTTGGTCTGTGCATCTGTATATTTGTATAGTTTTTCATACATGGTATTCTTGGGGACTTTTACCCTGAGAATTACAACAGAATACATTCATCACCTGTGTGTGGAATTAATCACATCTCTAGCACAGATTCTAATGATGGATGTTGTCAGATGTATTCATACACAGAGGAGAGGTTTAGCAGAGGATGAAGGAAGGATAGACAGAAAAGAGTTTCTTCCTTCGTTTTCTCAGATGCCCAAAGCCAAAGTTAGGCCAGACACGGGGCAGGATATTTCTCTTGTGAAACTAGACCATTACAAATTGGGCCCACGTGTCTTAAAATGAAAGGTTTCAAATTCAACTAATTCCTTCTTTTTAATATTCCACATATATTCAGATTCTTCTTCCCTTAAAAAAGTATCTGGTTCCTATTGTTTGGGTAATTTCTAGTCGTTGCTGTTTGTATTCAGATCATTAGAGTAGACTTATTTAATTTTTCATTAAACTCTTCTATTTTAAGATCTCTGGAGTCAAGCATTTAAGTGTTTATTTAATAATCCTTCCACCCTCATGCTAAAACACCCAGGTAAACAGTTTAATTTTTTTGGTGTGTGTTTTTTTTTTTAATATATACATATATATATATTTTATTGATTTTTTTACAGAGAGGAAGGGTGAGAGATAGTTAGAAACATCGATGAGAGAGAAACACCGATCAGCTGCCTCCTGCACACCTCCCACTGGGGATTTGCCCACAACCAAGGTACATGCCCTTGACCAATATCGAACCCGGGACCTTTCAGTTCTCAGGCCGACGCTCTATCCACTGAGCCACACCGGTCAGGGCCACAGTTTAGTTTTTAATAAGCGCAGTGCTATAGTATCTTCTTTCTTGAAACTTAGGAAAGACGGATTACTAAGTCTCGAAACAGTGCCACGAAAGAGCAGGATAACAGCATAAGTCTGTTCTTTACCTGTCACCGTGTATTTTGCCAGAGGCCAGTTCCCCTACAGAGGAGGGAGACCAAGAGGAAGGGTTCTCCTTCCTTATTAGTGCCTTTTATGTACCGTTCTCAGAACTTTCTGGAAGCTGTGCGGCCACCAGTGCAGGCTGCGGACCTGATGCAGCCGTGGCGCAGTGGGAGGCTCCATCAGCTTTCCGCTCACTTGTGAATCATGTCCCCCATGTAGTTCTGTGGAGGAGACCGTGTAGCACTGGCTCTGCCTTTGTGAGTGAAGCGGATGAGCTGTGTCATTAGCCACCACATAGGCACAGACTGCAGAAAGCAACACCTTGGTCTTGCCAGACATCCGTAAGCTCTCCCTTTACCTCCCAATCAAATAGCTCCTCTCTGTGGTTCCCTGTTCCCTTCAATAATGCAGCCATCAGCTTACAACACAAACTACTTCTACCAAATCATCTTCATGAATCCAAGGATAGAACTAACAAAAGTAGAACATTTTATTCCTTTTCCAAGCCTCTTACATTTCTAAATCTAGGTTGTTGACAAAATTTTGTCATGATTGCATGTTTTGTTTTGGGCTGTTTTTGCTGATTTCATATTGTTTGTGGTTTGTTTTGTTTTTTCAGGACAATGTTAGTGAGCTGTCTTCTGTATCAATGAGGAAAAAATAAAACTGATATTTTAAAATGAATTTTAGGACGTTACTGTACTCTTTTCATGAACGCTGCTGAGACAGAGCGGGCGGCTCCCAACTCAGACTTCATTCCCAAGGCCAGCTCCTGATGGAGATGCTAAGGAGCAGGAAGGAACACAGGCAGGCAGGCTGGTTGGGTCTGGAGGAGGCGGGGAAGCCTGCTCCTGAAGGACCCATCCAGAGGGTGTCCTGTGGGCTGGGCAGTTTGTGGAGGAGGGTGCTGCTCACCTTCCATCTTTACAGGTTTCCACATGGCACTTCAGGGCTTGACGGCAGAGAGCATTCATGGACCCTGGGAAGGCTTACACTCTGACACATAGGAGAGTTCCAAGTGTTTTCCAAACTCAGACCCACCCCCTTTACAATTCATATTACTAGTTCCATGTTATTTAAATATGTATTTTTAAGGGAATCTTTGGACAGAGGGACATGTTAGATGATATTATTGGTATGTAAATAGCAAACTCCAAACTGAAACCATAAGACAAGTAACTCAATTTCCTCAATAGATAATTGCAAGGAAAAGAAAGGGGAACTAGGGTAAAAGCCTTAAGAGAAGTCAGCCAAATAAATGTGATTCTGCTTTGGATTCTGATTTGAAAAAAAACAAAGTTTATGAGACTGAAATAATAGAAGAAATATGTATATATTGGTTTCTCCCTAGTTCCTAAAAACCTGGGAATTTAGATTCTGATTGGGAAAAAAAAGTTTATGAGACAATCAGGGATATTTGAGCAAGAGTTATTGTCAGGTTTGTTGAACATAACATATTTGGTATTTTTTGTCACAATTTCTTTCAGAAGTGCATGCTGAAATTGCTTACTGATACAACTGGGAAGGAACTTTAGAGCGTATCATACCACTTGTTAAAAAATAAATAAAATGTTTTATAATAAAAGTGTATTAGTATATGTCAAAGTAAACCATATTGTAAGCATCGGCTTTGGGAAAATTATTTTTTTAATTGATTTCAGAGAGGGAGAGACAAAAACATCCATAATGAGAGAGAATCATTGATTGGCTGGCTGCCTCCTGCAGGATCCCTACTGGGGATCTGGGGATTGCAACCCCGGGCATGTGCCCTTGACTGGAATCGAACCTGGGACTCTTCAGTTCACAGGCTGATGCTCTATCCACTGAGCCAAACCAGCTAAGACCGCTTTGGAAAAATTAAAATTAAAATCCAGTGTGAGATGTGCTGAACTGGTGAGTTTTGCGAAGCTGAGCTTGGCTAATATGTCTGGCAACTGAAGGGGCGTTAGCATTACATGAAGGCATAAAATAGCCAACTAGGAAAAGAAAGGAAATCCTAAACTAGAGATGAATATTTAAAGCAGGAGAGAAAAGAGTGTCTGAAACTGAGGTCAGTTTATAGCTCAAACGCAAAATAACTCCTCAGGCTGGGGCCTGGCCTGTCCCGTCTCCCCCCACCCCCCACCCAACAAAAGGAGGTTGGTTTGGGCTCAGTAGAAGGAAGTATTATCCAATAATTCGAGGTCTCCAGCAATACCAATAGGTTTCCTTTGGGGACAGTTATCTCCCAAACAGGTTTAACAACTGGCAGGAGGAGGATCACTGCTGGACTAGAGGTTAGATGAGCTGACCTGTGGGTCCCTGAATCCATGGGTGGGACGGACCACCAAAAGCAGTGAAAACTGAAGCTAGTTTTGAGCGCACCTCCACAGTCGTAAGCTGTTCCTAGCACCAACAGATGGATAAAGTGAGGCAACTGTGGCCTTAACTGTGTCGACTGCTGCTTTAAACATCTTGAAAATTCCTAACTGCCACCACCAAAGAAGGATGCATGTCATCTCCAAAACTAATATCATATTGTGTGTCAACTACTTTAATTTCAAAAAAAAAAAAAAAAGAATGCATCCTGTGCTGGGAAGCGGAAGCAAATGCGTGCTGGTCAGGAGAACGACACCGAGTAAGAGACCTCCCTCCCGTAGTTCGGTATTAGCGTGGCCGAGACAGGAGCCATGGTCGCTGTCACACCGTCTGTGCGCACACGTCACACATTCATTCTATCTTGCTCTTAGGAACCCGTGTTCTAAGGCAACCGATTCCTTTTTATATATTTCACATACCGTAAAGCTCACCCTTTTAGAAGCAACTGATTCTTTTCAGGCATTTTCACCGACTCTAGGAATGACTGGAAAAGGTGCCCCCTGGGCTAGAACAGCTCTTGTTATATGCGCGCACGTGCACCTGGGCCTGGCCTTGTCTCACCAGAGCTCAGGCGGCGATGCGTTCGCATGGATAGTCAGCCTTTAGAAAGAAACCCAACGGTTATTCCAACTCAAGGCAAGTGCAAGGTTGCAGGGTCACTCTTTTCAGCCACGAGCACGTCTCCCATGTTGCCGACAGGAGCTGTCTGTGGCCAAGTCTCCAATGCTTGGCTCTGTCTCCGCCCTAAAACGCAGAACGAGTAGCCGGTAACGACAAATCCAAAAAAGATCAAAGCAATTCAGAAAATGTACTCATAGTTTCACCTTCTCAATTTCCCTTCCAGCTTTCCTTGCATTCAGTTCCTCCTACGTCGGAGAGGAGGGTTGGTCAGGAGCCCTCCAGTCCATCCTACAGTGTAAGAAGGCAAGCCCTTCTTACACTTCTAGAACTTTCCCCCATCCTACAGCAACACCCAAAACTCCCATTTCTCTGTCTCTACTGTCAATAACCATCTGGGTGAGTGTACGCGAGAAATTTCGCCTCTAGGCTGTCGTTACAGCCTAGAGTGTATGATTCTCTCATGTGGAGTTTCTTGCTTTAGTTTTCCCAAGACCCATCATTTTCACACCAAAAGCCCTCAACTCCCCCCCCCCCCGCCCCAAATCTATACCACAGGGCTCAGTGCTGTCTGCCTCTCCATTTCTTATTTTCATATTCACGACATGTAAACAAATATTTCAGGTCAACACAGCATATGTTGTTGAAACAGCCAGCCAAAGGTCTTTCTACGTGGAAAACAGAGGTGAAGGGGTAAGGACGCAAAGCCAAACAGTCAAAAGGAGAGAGAAGAAAGCATCTCATAGTTCTCAGGAAACTCTTTTCAACAGTATTTCACACCAGCACAGCGAGCCTGGTGCTTTTAGTCACGAGCCATGGTTCAAATTCCAGCTTGCCCCTTAACCGGCTCTGTGACCTTGAATGAGTTAATTTTTGAATTTCAAGTTCCCTTGCCGGTGGGGAAAAAGGGGTGGGCTAATACCTCGTAGAGTCATTGAGGATTAAATGAGCACTTACATGAAGTCCCTAATACAGCCCAGCTCTCTACAATAACCAAACATGACTGTATAAGACTCCCTAATCTGTATACTTTTTCTTAGTAAGGTCTACATTACCCTGTGCCTATGCCACTTCTTTCCTCATTGGCAACCTGATCCTTACCGCTACCCCTAGGACAGATGTCGGTTTCTTAAAAGATCTAGAGGGATGAAAGCGGCAGGAGTCAATCAGGTTTGTGGAAGAAACCAGCCAACACCAGTTCAGTAAGATACTTTCACTGCTAGCTTTATGGTCCAGAACAGAGTGAGAAGTGACTGCACCCAGGAAGATCCCCAGCGCCCTTGGAGAGGAACTGCCTGGGTAAAGAAAAGGGTGGGCGCACCGTCAGCCCAGACAGCATCCATCCCAGCACCCAGCAGGGGAATGAGATGCTTCTGACCTTGGGTGTGGCAAGAGCAGGCCTAGCATCAGCTCGTGCTTCCCCCCCACAGACGTCAGTTTTTGGGGCCAAGTACAAAATCCTTGGGTGGCCCTCCACCAGAGTTCTGTCTGTCTGCTGTGGGGGAGCCAGGGAGGGGCTGCACGCCGAGGAGGGGGCTCGCCTCCGGATCGGGTTTGCTGCGCTTGGCCAGGTCCTCGTTGTGAGCCTTGCGGATGTGGCGGTACAGGTCCCCCGACTGCGTGTAGCTGCGCAGGCAGTAGCGGCACTCGTACGGCCGCTCCCGCGTGTGCACTGTGGCGTGGCGCCGCAGTGTGTACGAGCATGAGAAGGTCTTCCCACATGTCTTGCACGTGGGAACGTCCTCAGTAAAAACGCCAAAGCTTCCTGGGGCTGCTTCATAGTCAGAAGGCAGGTAAAGTGGCTCATGCAGGGTGGGGGGCGCAGGCAGGGGTGAGGTCACCAGTCCCCGATGGTACTGCCCGGGGCCTGGCAGCAGATGGTAGGGTAGGTGAGAATCGGAGGGCAGAAACTGGTCACTTGGCCCCACCTCCTCCAATCCTGCTGCCCTTGGCTCCTCAAAAGCCTCTGGCTGGGGAGGCTGTGCACCATACATCGCCTCTCCAGGCGGGAACAATCCCTCAGGCCCCTGAGGCTGAGTCTCTGACACATCCGGCTCCTCATCAGAAATCACAATAGCTTCTACTTTCACCTGGACCAGCTCGGCTTCCGCTGGGATTGGAGCCTGGGATGGGACGGGGGCTGCACCCGAGGATGGGCTATAGAAGCCCTGCAGTGGTCCTGCAGTACCCCGTGGTTCCACCAGCCTCAGACTCTCAGAACCCACGTCGAGGGGAGCCAGTGGCTCCACTGAGACTGTTGGAAGGCCAGAAGCGTAATAGTTTGCAGGAATGGTCTCTGTGGAGCTACTGGGGCTGGCAAGGGAGACATCTGCCACTGGGGGAGGAGGAGCCCGTAGGTGCAGTGAGTCCACCTCCACGCCAGGCTGTGTAGTGTCAGCGCCGCTGGGCATGGGCGGCTCATCTGGAGGACAGGCAGTAGGTGAGGGAGCAGCAGGGCCTTTCCATTCCCCTTTGCCCCAGTGGCCCGATATCTCGGCAGATGCCAAGGAGGGCTGAGGGCCACGGGAAGTGTTGGACAAAAATTCCAAACTAAGGGGCTGTGAGCTGGTTTCCTCCTCCTTCTTGGTACTGTCTGCCTCTGCCAGGGCCCGGGCTTGCAGACGCCGCTTACACACCTTGACGATGTCATTCATGTGTAAGTAACTGGCAGCTGCCAGCACGTCTTCCACAGGGGTGTCCCCCCTCAGCACCAGCTGGCCAGCATACATGAAGTCCAGAAGCAGCCCAAAGGCTGGGGCCGTGACAATCTCGTTGTGGATACACACCAGGTCCCTCTTGTCCAGTTCTCGCTCCTTGTAGAAAAGCTGGAAGAACGGGCTGCAGGAGGCGAGCACAGCCCGATGGGCCAGGAATTGGGTGCTACCCACCATCACCGTGCAGTCGCAAAGAAAACCCTGGGACCGCTGCTCTCGGAGGCTCTGCAGCAGCTGCTGGCTGTGTTCTGGAAACTCCATAGCACCCCACGAGGGGGGGGTAGGCCCCTAGAAAGGTCCCCACCAGTGGTTCCCTGGGAAGAGAGGACAGTGGGTTAGGGCTGGGAACCTCCCCAGAAACCTTAGTATCAGCCTTGAGCTGCCACCACCATACCTCTGGCAACACTTGTCCTGACCCGAAAAACGCTCGCTTAAATTACTATTCTTTTTTCTTAGGTCACAACCACTGTTTTGTTTTGTTTTTTAGCTCCGCCCCCTGGACTTAACCTTAGCAGCAGGCCCCACCCAGCCAACAAACCCCGCCCCCGGAAGTCCCTCCCCCTAATCAGCCTCCGCTTCCTCTATGCCCACCCGGTGGCTTTCAGCACCTCCTCCGACTAGTTGTCTCTCGCCCCCAGGCCTCCCCGGCGGTACCTCTACGCCCCACTCCGGGAACTCCCTGAGCCTCTCTCGCATTCCAGGGGCTAAGAAGTCCTAGGGTGCGAACTAGCAGAGAAAGCTGGTCCCTCACCCTCCACCGAGCAGCCACTGGGCGAACTCCGCCCCTTCCCACCTTCTCCGATGCAACGGGCTCAACTCTGCCTTCCCTCGTCACGGATTGGCTCACTGGCCACTAGCCACCGCCCACTCTGAGCGGCGTTTCCAAGTGGGTGCTGATGGCCATCGCTCAGGCAGCTAGGCGTCGGATTGGCTGGCGTTGCTGTCCTAAACTTTTCTTCCTGGTCCCGCCTTCTTTGCCTCAGAGCCCTCTGGATTGGCTGAGCTTCTCCATCTACCTGAAGCGGGGACCCGGCTCTAGGTTGCCGAGCGCGTCCACCTGGCGGCGGGGTGGGGGCGCCCTGCACCGCGTAGAGTGTTGTGTTGCGTCGGCTGCAGGCCGACCGGAGGAGGGGAACGGACAAGCCGGTGTGGGACTCGCGAGGCCCGGGTTTTAGAGGCGTCTCTGCCGTAACCGTGCGCAGCAGTCACGCCTCTGAACTCGAGTTGTGTCCTGAAGGTTGCTACACCCTCAGCATTTCCAAAGCGCCCGCCGCTTCGCTCCCCGCAGCCCGACATGGCGGTGTCCGAGAACCGGCGGGCGGGCGAGGGCTGTCGCAGTCCTGGCCTGAACTGCGCGGGCGGCTTACAAGGCCCAGGTTAGTGGCCTCTGTCCGGGCAGGTGCCGCTGGCGGGCTCGAGGCCCTGCAGTACCCGGGACAGGAGAGAAGGGCATGGCTGCTTGTGAAGACATCTTTGAGGCGTCCCCAAAGGAAAGGCTGTAGTCGGGGTTTGGTGACACCTGCCTCTTTTCTACCAGAGCAATATGTCCACAGGGTTACCAGAGGGTTAATTCAGTGCCTGTAACCCACTACTCCCTCCTTCACCCATGATACTCCCTCCTTCACCCACACTACTCCCCCCTTCACCCACACTACTCCCCCCTTCACCCACACTATTCCCTCCTTCACCCACATACTCCCCCTTCACACATATACTCCCCCCTTCACCCACACTATTCCCTCCTTCACCCATGCTACTCCCCCCTTCACCCACACTACTCCTCCCTTCACCCATGCTACGCTTCCACTTTGTTCTGGAGCCAAGCCCCCCAGTCAAAGATAATCAGAATTAGGGTCAGTTCATCTACCCTTCATCCTTGTGTGGGAGACCTGCAGGCCTACCCAGCCTTAGCTTGAGGCCCCACCTCTTCAAGATATCCTTCCAAGCCAGACAGCAGTTATTGCATAGGAGTTAAAACTAACATAAGTAGCCCTAACCGGTTTGGCTCAGTGGATAGAGCATCTGCCTGCGGACTGAAGGGTCCCAAGTTCGATTCTGGTCAAGAGGATGTACCTTGGTTGTGGGCATATCCCCAGTTTCTAACTCTCTGTCCCTCTCTGTAAAAAATCAATAAAAAATATTTTTAAAAAACTAACATAAGCAGCATTGTGTGTGTGTGAAAATTATTATATTTTCCCAAACCAAAAACATGTAGTGAAAATAGTGGCATTGCTCTACATTTGTCCAGATTTCTCTAATGTCTGGCGTAATAGAAGGCAGCTGGATTCACACATCTGCTTCAAGCCCTTACGAAATGTTGTTTTGAGAAGAAAATCTGGCTTCACACAGATGGGTGGCATGGGATTTCAGTGGCCACAGGGAGGAGTTTGTATTTTATTGTGCGTGTAATGGGAACCCAGTTGTGGGTTTTAAGCAGAGAAGTATTTTTAAGTGATTCTTGTTTTTAAATGTTTATCCTGGCTACTCTGTGGAAAATGACCATAGAGGATAAAAATGGGAGCAGGGAGGAAGCTATGCAAATGGCCTCACAAGAAATGACAGTGGCTACACAAGGGGAATGGTAGTGGAGCTAGAATGCAGTGCAGGGTCAACAGACTTTGCCAAAATTAAGCTAGGAGATGAGGGCTCTGGCCGAGTAGCTCAGGTGAGAGCATTGTCCTAATAAGCCAAGCTTGTAGGTTTGATCTCCTGTCAGGGCACATACAAGAGTCAGTGAATGCATCAATAAGTGGAACAACAAATCAGTGTTTCTGTATCACACACACTCTCTAAAGTCAACAATTTTTTTTTAAGATAAGAGATGAGGGACAAGAAAAAAAGAAGTCAAGGATGGCCTGAGGTGTAGCATGAGCAATGGTGTGGCTGACAGAGCCATCTTCTGAGAGGGGGCAATGGGGAGAAAAGGTGAGAGTTCTGTTATTGACCCCTATGTGGAGATTCCCCTTAGCCAGTTAGACGTGTGGGCCTGCAGATCCAGTGAAACATCGGGGCTGGAGATACATATTGGGAGTGTCATCGGCATATAGACAGTATTGAAAGCGGGGGACTGGAGGGAAACTTGTGGGGCAGAGGGCTGCTGGAGTTGCTAAGTAGTAAGGAGCATAGGCTGTTTGGGAGCTAAAGCAACCATGTTTCTCTAGGTGCAAAAAGGATCCGATGAAGAGGAGTTTGAGTTGGCCAAAAAGACTGTGTGCTTGCACACTCTGGGATCGCCATGCATACGGGATCTAGATATATTTAAAGATACAGTTCTTTTAACTTCTGTGCAAATCTGAAGATGCTCCCTCTGATCAATGCACACCAGTGGCCACCAGAGCTTAATAAACCAAGTGTGCCCTGGGTTTAGGCTTCTCTCACCCCCGGGAGCACCGTTAACCAGGGCACAACTTGGAGGCTTTGCTTCTCAAAGCAGGGCACACAGAGCTACAGGACACCAGGACACATCTTTCTAGAGCACCAGTTAATTATTTGTATCCTCCTATATAATAAAGAGGTAATATGCAAACTGACCATCACTCCAACACACAAGATGGCCACCCCCATGTGGACACAAGATGGCAGCAGGGAAGGGCAGTTGTGAGGGACCAGGCCTGCAAGGGAGGACAGTTGGCGGGGAGAACCCAGGCTGCAGGGGAGGGCAGTTAGGGGGAACCAGGCCTGCAGGTGAGGGCATTTGGGGGTGACCAGGTCAGCAGAGGAGGACAGTTAGGGGCAATCAGTCCATCAGGGGAGCAGTTAGGCATCAATCAGACTGGCAGGGGAGTGGTTAGGGGGTGATCAGGCTGGGAGGCAGGCAGGCAGGCGGTTGGGAGCCAGCAGTCCTGGATTGTGAGACGGATGTCTGACTGCCCACTGGGATTGGGCCTAAACGGGCAGTTGGACATTCCTCGAGGGGGGTCCCAGATTGGAGAAGCTGCAGACTGGGCTGAGGGACACCCCCGCCCTGTGCACAAATTTCGTGCATCCAGGCCTCTATTTTTTTAATAAAAGCTTTCATTTAGGGAATAGAAGTACTAAGCTAGCGTAGACAGATTATAGCACATGAAAAACTGTATGTGAAATTTAAAGCTAAAACTAAAGACATTTCTTACTTGTAGTAGTAACTTTCCCCCAAGGAAAAAGATTAAAAATCTTTGCTTTTATATTTATGTGCATTTGTAGAAGTTAAAAACATAGGGACCATTTATTTAGCATTTGTTAAATGCTAGTAATATGCTAACAATATAGTCCCTAATTCTAAAATAACCTTTCTTGTCTCTGTTCGACAGAAGGGACTGAGGTGCAGCCTGGTTAAGTAATTTGACCAAGGTTACTCAGGGAATACAAGTCAGGGGGAGACTGAATGTTGCTCTTTATAGCCACACCCCTAATCACTATTGTAGATCTGTCTTCCTTGAGCGTTTGCACATGCTTGCAGTGCCCAGGGCCAGAGGATTTGGACTCAGCTTCGAGCAGGATTATCCTAGTTGTTGGAAGAAATGGTGGCACAGAAGAAGAAGCCCAGAAGTGGGAAGAGGGGCAGCGGAGATGGGTGATCCTTGCTCAAAGACTGCTCTCCAGGGACCCGACCTGCTGCTTGCTTGTGAATCTTTGGAAGACAGGTGATGGCAGACATCATCGCAAGGGCTTCTCTCTACTATCCAGGCTGCAGAGATTCCATTCTTACAGCAGATTACATTTTACAAAATGGCCTTGACAAGGTCCTCCCTTCCACATACTCATCCTACAATACGACACTGATGCTCTTCCCACCAGGAAAGATCTCTTACCTGAGTCTGGGAGGGACTGTCTCCTCCAGGGGGCTGTGACACTCGAGAGGCTAGGTTATAAAAGGAGATACAACCCTCCCAGTGTGGCTCAGTGCTGGAGCATCGCCCTAGGAGCCAGGAAGTCACGGTTTGATTCCCAGTCAGGGCACATGCCAGGGTTGCAGGCTTGATCCCCAGGAGAGGGCATGCAGGAGGCAGCTGGTAAATGATTCTCTCTCATCATTGATGCTTCTATCTCTCTCCCTCTTCCTTACTCTCTGAAATCAATAAAAAAAAATTTAAGGCAGATACAGCTTCTGGGTGGTCCTCTTGGGATAATTGCTCCTAGAACCCCCTACCACAATGCTGTGGAGAAGCCCAGGCCACACAAAGGGGCCCCATGTAAGTGTTCCAACCACAGCCACAGCCACTGTGTTAGAATTGTGGTCAGTTTTCTTAAGGCTGGCGCTGACTTCTTTTTTAAAAGATTTTGTATTGATTTTTAAAGAGAGTGGAAGGGACAGGGAGAGAGAGAAACATAGATGTGAGAATGAAATATCCATCAGATGCCTCCTGCACGCCCCACTCTGGGGACTGAGCCTGAAACTCGGGCATGTGCTCTGACTGGGAATCCAACCAGCAACGCTTTGGTGCAGGGATGATGTCCGATCAACTGGGCCACATCACCCAGGGCTAAGTGCTGACGTCTTTAACAATATCCTCACATCTCTTCTGGCTGCAGGGCGGCTCAGTGGAATCCATGTTGTTAACACCAATAATCAGCTGTTTCACACCCAGTGTGTAAGCCAGAAGGGCATGCTCACGGGGCTGCCCATTCTTTTCTTTTCTTTCTTTCTTTTTTTTTTCAGAGAGAGATGGAGTTACATTTATTACGCGCGGGCCCAGAGAAAAATGTTTCTCAATCTTTTCTTTAAAAAATATATTTTATTGATTTTTTACAGAGAGGAAAGGAGAGGGATAGATAGTTAGAAACATCGAGAGAGATACATCGATCAGCTGCCTCCTGCACTCCCCACTGGGGATGTGCCTGCAATCCAGGTACATGCCCTTGACCGGAATCGAACCTGGGACCTTCCAGTCCACAGACCAACGCTCTATCCATTGAGCCAAACCGGTTAGGGGCTGCCCATTCTTGGAGATACTGCCTGCTTCAAATCACCAACACCAGCAGCAACCATGAGGACAGCACAGCCAGCGTGAGGAGCATGCTTTTGATAAAGTCTCTGTATCCTGGGACATCAATGATGTCACATAACACTTGCTGGTCTCGACTTTCCACCAGGAGGCATCGATGGCGATCGCACCCTCACGTTCAGCTTTCAGTTTCTTCAAGACACAGGCATGTTTCCCTGACCGGTTTGGCTCAGTGGTTAGAGCGGCCGTCTGTGGACTGAAAGGTCCCAGGTTCGATTCTGGTCAAGGGCATGTACCTTGGTTGTGGGCACATCCCCAGTGGGAGGTGTGCAGGAGGCAGCTGATCGATGTTTCTAACTCTCTATCCCTATCCCTTCCTCTCTGTAAAAAATCAATAAAATATATTTAAAAAAAAAGAAAAAAGACACAGGCATGTGTAAAGGAGCCCTTCCCATTGCAGCAGCCTCCTTCTCAACATTTCTGATGATTCCCTTGTGAATCCAACCACATGAGTAGGTCAGGGCCCAGCAGTGGTGGGCTTGCCGGAATCTGTGTGTCCAATAATGATGATAATGATATGAGTCTGCCTTTCCCCTTTCGCGTTAGATTTAAGTGGCAGTTTTCACGACTCACCTGTGTTCTGGAAGCAACCCTGTTGGGAAAAAGGAGGTGATAAGTTTTAACTATTTATTACTATTAAACTAGAGGCCCAGTGCATGGATTAAAGCACTGGTGGGGTCCCTCAGCTTGGCCAGCTCTCTGACATCCCCCGAGGAGTCCTGAATTGTGAGAGGATGTAGGCCAGGCCGAGGGACCCTGCTGGTGCACCATCCGGGTCAGGGAGGGCTCCAGGGTATGTCCAGCCTGTCTTGCCCAATCCCCATTAGAGCTGGGGAGGGACCATGGGAGTAACCTGCCAGTGGGAGTGCCTGCCCCCTGGTGGTCAGTGTGCGTCATGGTGACTGGTTGTATGAACGGTTGGACACTTAGCATATTAGGGTTTTATTATATTGGATGATTCTGGCTCCAATTACAATGTGTTCCCTGCACCTCCTCTGCCCCTCCCACAGCCCCTCACATCCTAGCAATTACCAGACACCTGCAGCTGGGTGTCCTACAATTTAACTCAATTCTGCTACCATCTACCAGGAGTGCTAAATAGATGCACTCTGTTTCTTTTTTTTTTTTTTTAATATATTTTATTGATTTTTTTACAGAGAGGAAGGGAGAGAGACAGAGAGTTAGAAACATCGATCAGCTGCCTCCTGCATACCCCACAATGGGGATGCGCCCGCAACCAAGGCACATGCCCTTGACCGGAATCGAACCCAGGACCCTTCAGTCCGCAGGCCGACTCTCTATTCACTGAGCCAAACCGGTCAGGGCTAGATGCACTCTGTTAAAGCGTTTTATTCATGCCATCTCTCACGAATTAATTAATTCCGTTTAAAATTCTTTATTCAAAAACAACAACCACCAAAGAAATCCTTTATTGAGCTTCTATTCTGGGCACTGAATTTAAGAGAGCCGCCCGTTGGGTCGCTTGTGGGTGGGACGGGGCGGGGCTTCGTGGGTTTCCCCGCCCACCACAGCGAGGTCCAATCGGATCTACGGGGGCCCGGAAGTGGCCCTGGGACGGCTGCGTATACTTCCGGTCGTGCTGGTGGCGCCGCTGCCGGGGACTGTGTGGTCGCGGCCGCTTTCCCGGCTCCTGGCGGAAGATGTTCTACCACGTGAGCGGGGCACCGGGTGGCGGCGAGGGCAGGCCCGAGGGGCGGGGCGGGGCGCCGGGACCAGCGGCCGCTTCTCGCCGCGCCTTCCCGCTGTGCTTGGCCTGGTCTCCACCCCGCTTTCCCCGCAGATCTCCCTGGAGCACGAGATCCTGCTGCACCCGCGCTACTTCGGCCCCAACCTGCTCAACACGGTGAAGCAGAAGCTCTTCACCGAGGTGGAGGGCACGTGCACCGGCAAGTGAGTGCCGCTTGCAGCCCCGCCCCCCGCTTCTCATTCCGCAAGGTCCTGCCGCCTACTCTGGGGACCCCCCCTCCCACACTCGGGGCGCCCAGGCAATCGATGGCTTCCTGCCTCGGGCTCCCCGGGCGCCTTGTGCAAAGCTGGATCGCAAGACTTTCCCCTTCAGCTGAGGTTGGCCGTGCGTTCGCCCCGCCAACATTTCTCCAGCTCTCCTGTGAGCCGGGTCCTGTGCTGGTCGCTCGGAACAACGACCTCAAAATTAGAGGGAGGCCAGCCCCGGTGGAGTCACACTGTAATCACCGTTCCCGTGTCTGCCCTCGGGCTGTGATGCTGCTGGTTTTCCCTGCCCCCCGGGCCCAGGGACCTGGCAGGGCACATCTCTGGCTCTGCAGAGAGAGGACTCACATGTGTGCGTGAGCTGGGAGGAGCCTAGCACTGTGGAGTACTTGGGCCGCCATCACAATAACCCGGGGCATTTTTTGAACACGCAGGTTCCCGAGCCGCATCCTATCACTGCATACTCGGGACTCAAGATGGGGCTGGAAATCTGCAATTTCATAGGCTCCTCCCAGCGATTCTGAGGGTCTCTTGGCTCAAGGACTGCATGCAGCCTTCTTGGACTTTTTGTGTGACATTACAGAGCAGCGTTTTGCGTTAAAGACACTGATCAGTGTCCTGTCTTCTTGGCCGCTGAGCTCTGGGGCAGGGGTGCCCTCTCCTGCCCCTTTGCGCAATCTCTGATTCTTGTTGCAGATGGTGTTAGAGGCTCTGTCACACACGGGGTCTTTCTCTTTGTCATCCTCCTTGCAGGTATGGCTTTGTCATTGCTGTCACCACCATCGACAATATTGGTGCTGGTGTGATCCAGCCCGGCAGGGGCTTCGTCCTTTACCCAGTGAAGTACAAGGCCATTGTTTTCCGGCCCTTTAAAGGGGAAGTCGTGGATGCTGTCGTCACTCAGGTCAACAAGGTGAGACCACACATGGGGAGGAAGTGGGACGGTCCCTCCGAAGGTGTGTGGGGGGGTCCCAACTCCACGTCACTTCTTTGTGCTTCCGTTTTCTCACCTGTCAAATGGTCCTGTCCCAGGGGCACAGTAAGTCCGTGTTAATAGTCATGAGGATAGTAGCATCCGCGGATGGAGGATCACTGATGGAGGCTTTACACCAGGTAAGGTGTAAAGCCTCGCAGCGACGGACAGCTGGATGCTTTCATCCCTTTTTATAGAAGCTTAGGTTTAGAGAAACCGAGTCTAGTGACCAGCAAGTGTTGAAATCCTGGACGGGCAAGTCCCAGGCCTCAGCTCTTCACTGTTGTGCTATAGTTGCTTACCTTAAAATGAAAGTTTGAAAAAAGGGAAATGAAAACATTACGGTTTGGTGTGGTTTCAATACGTGGAGAATCTATGAGGAATCAGAGGAAGACGGGAAGCTTAGAAGACTTAGACACCAAAGAAAAAGCAAAGGATACTCATTTTCCTCCAGGTTGGACTCTTCACAGAAATCGGACCCATGTCCTGCTTCATCTCCCGACATGTGAGTCTGGGCACGCGGGGCAGGGCTGGGGAGAGACACCCGTTCATGACCGTCCCCTGCAGCCCCCGTTTAAAGCGCTCAGCCAGTCTCACTTTCCTTGCAGTCCATCCCGTCCGAGATGGAGTTTGATCCTAACTCCAACCCACCATGTTACAAGACAATGGACGAGGTGAGTCGGTGGGAAGAAGTCAGAGGCAGGAGGGCATGAGCCCCTCTGAGGGAGAGGGTTGGCTGGGGGGGGGGGGGGGGGAATGGTTCCGAGTGTTCTGTTCCCTCCCCCCAGGACATTGTGATTCAGCAGGACGATGAGATCCGCTTGAAGATTGTGGGGACCCGTGTGGATAAGAACGACATTGTGAGTCTCTTGCCTGCCTCCCTTCCCGTGCCAGGCAGAGCCAGGAGCTATTGCTCTCTTACCACTGAGACTTCAGGGGGTTTGCGTCCTTCCGCCGGGAGAGGGGAGGGTGGGCAGAGAGGCTGGGGCTGGGCTTGGAGGCTAGGTCTGTGCACGCTTAGACTTCATTTCCTTTTCACCTTCCCTCCTGCAGTTTGCGATCGGCTCTTTAATGGATGATTACTTGGGTGAGTGTCCCATCGTGCATGACCGGGTTGCCTGGGGAAGGGGTGGGTGGGGACAGGGGTGGATTTGGGGTTTAATGCTGAGTCACAGGTGAAGGCAGCTGTCTTGCTGTCTGCTTGGAAGATCAGGGCATGTGCCCCTTGGGATGGGAAGTGTGGTGACAGCTGCCCAGGCTCTGGGTCCAACCAACTGCTTTTCCTCTTCTCCTAGGGCTTGTGAGCTGAACACTGGACTCCTGCCTTGGTTGACCCTTAACTAGGGGAGTGATTGTCACACTTCCCATGCTGTCGAGAGGCCCAGCCTGGCTGCTGTGGGGGAGGCAAGGCAGGCTCCTTGTCCCAGAAGACATCTGACTGTGTGGCTTAGCAGCCACTCCCAGATTCTGACTTGTGTTCTGACCCTAAATGCTCTTTGGTTCTCCTGGAAGTGTTACCCTCTTTCTTTGGTAAAAACAGCTCTTTTTTAAACTGCCAGTGTTGCTTGCTCCTCATTTCTTGGCCTGATGCTTCAACTAGCCTCCGCCACCCAGGGGATCTGACTAATAACCCTCTCGCCAAAGCCTAAAGCTGCCCCATTTGAAGGAAAGGTACTAATGTTTCGTCTTCGGCTTCTGGCAAATGGTATTGTTAGAGCCGCTCTGATTACCAGTCTAGTTTCCTGATGTTTTCCCTTCCCTCACCCTTGAAAATTACTAAGAGCATAGCCAGGAGAGCAGACAGCAAGCAAGGAGCGGTGGACAAGAGGACAGTAAGGGGTCCCCACACAGCCCTGCCTAGAGTGCATACAACAGAGACCTGTATGTGCTGAACAAGCACCACACTCCCCTGGAGTAACACAGGAAGGATACGTGAAGTGACCGCAGAATTAAACACGCGCCCTCCTCCCCCTCACGCTCTGCAACGCTATTGGTCTACTTCGGAGCGCCCTGTCCCCGCCTGTCTGCTTGCTGCCTACTAATTAGCAAACCCCAGTAGTCCTTCCTCACGCCCTTGGGAAGCAGCTGTGCAGTAGAAAGCTTGGTGTTGGAGTTGCTGCCGCACTGGGTTCAGCCCTAGCTCGTGACTACGATTCCTCATTGTAAAATGGGCATACCGCCTTCTTCGTATTTTAATATATTTTATTGATTTTTTACAGGGAGGAAGGAAGAGGGGTAGAGAGGTAGAAACATCAATGAGAGAGAAACATTGATCAGCTGCCTCCTGCACACCCCTCGCTGGGGATGTGCCCGCAACCCAGGTACATGCCCTTGACCGGAATCGAAGCCGGGACCTTTCAGTCCACAGGCCAACGCTCTATCCACTGAGCCAAACCGGCTAGGACATACTGCTCTCTTTGGATGGTTGCTACTGCGGGTCCTGGAATAATGTTTCAACATTGCTTCGTTCAACATTTTTTTTTCTCAACATTTCTTTATAACCTTGATAAGATTCCTTAGCAACTTTTCAAAATATATATTTTTAAATTTTGGTTTAATATGTTTTTATTGATTTCAGAGTAGAAGGGAGAGGCATATACTCTGACCAAGAGTAGAACCGTGACCTCCTGGTTCACAGGTCCACACTCAACCACTGAGCCACACCCGCAGGGCTGCAACTTAACTTGCTGTGTCAGTTAGTCTCATAAACTTGATTTCCTTATATGTCATTTTAAAGTTGCAGACCCTATCAACAGCATCCAGTGAGGAATTACTGTAGATGCAAGTGGCTGGCATAGAGCCTGGCCCAGGATAGGCATTTAGCTTAATGGAATTACTACACAACGCAGTGGCTGTCGTCTGAGGTGACTTTGGCTCCCAGGGGATGTTTGGCAATGACATTTTTGGATGTTGCAGGTGGTGGTGGTGGTGGTGGGGGGGTGTTACTACCTTCTAGTAGGTAGAGGCCAAGGATGAGGCTAACTATTCTATAGGGTATATAGTACAGCCCCCCAACAGAGTTATTTAGCCTCAGATATCAGTGTGCCAAGGTCCAGAACCCCTATCGGAAGCATCCAGAATAAGACCTGGAACCTGGTAAGAATGTGGTTCTGTTGCCCTTGCCTTCCCAACTCCTGGGCCATTAGAAACTGTTCCATTCAGGCCTCTGTGGGGGGTCAGAAACATTATTTTACTATTGTCTCCCTTTTCGTTTTTTAATTATTTAAAGTTTTAGTTATTTTATTGAGATAATTGTAGATTCACACGCATCCTTGTCTTTTTTATATCCCCAGCTCCCAGCACGGCGCCAGCTTTCCCAAGTTTGTCAAATCCAGGAAAGTTCATGTGCTGGATTTGTGGCCACGCCTCCTATAATTACTGCTTTGCCCGGCCTTTGTTTCCACGTAGGTGGGGGCACATGAGTCCCAGGCAGCTTAGTTTCCCAACATCCCACAGGCCCCTGGGCCTTCCTCTTTGGATTGTCTCATGCCTCCAAGGTTGCCCATGACTATCCAGACCAGTATCTTAGCAAGATCTGCCAGTGGCCCAGACTCTACTGATCTGATCTCAGACTCAGGACTCAGTCCTTCCCTTCAGCCACAGGTGGACACACTCCAGTGCAAGCGTAATATGAAACCATTCCCAATGTGCCCTTCTGAGTCTGGATGGAGGAACCTCAGCAGGGTCGCAGTCTTTGGCAGTGTTGCCATGGCAACCCCACTCACATCCCCTTGGCTCTCCCAGCCCTAGCCTCAGGATCTTTTCTAGCACCTACCCCGAGAGGGAGGAAGGGTGAGGATGTGACATCCATGCCCGCTCCCCTGCAGGAAGCTCCATGCTAGCACTGCTCATGCAAACCGCCCCTCCTTGGACAAACATAAAGGAATTAGTTTCCCGCCGGCCTCCTGATGTGCGAGTGAAAGAAAGTTCAGCCACCAACTCTGCAAAGTGCTTTCACAAACATCTCAACCTACGGTAACTGTGAGGTGGGCATTATTACCCATTTTGTAGACGGGGGCCATGCTGTTAGGTAATTCGCTCAAAAGCAGTGTTAGAACTTGAACCCAGGTTGGTCTGACTCCAAATACCATCTTTTCGTCAATGAGCCCCCTTGCTTCTCCATTGAGAATTGCCCGAGTGCCTGTAACCGGTCAAGGAACTCTGCGAGGTAGGTGAGGGCTTGTATTTGGCTTATGGGACGGGAACACGGAAGATACGAGGTAGGGTGCCCGGGTGAGCAGAGGCTGTGGTCTGGAACTTGCATGTGGGTTTGGCCCAGTCAGAAGACCCTTCTGGTCGTGAAGAGTGCCGACCCGGGAACCTTATCCATTCTTTTAGGAAAGGTAGCAGTGGTTCTCCACCTTCTGGCCCTTTACATACAGCTCCTCATGTGGTGACCCCCGACCATAAAATTATTCTCGTTGCTACTTCATAACTGTAATGTTGCTACTGTTATGAACCGTCACGTAAATATCTGATATGCAGGATGGTCTTAAGCTAAGGTGACCAGACATACAGCTTTCAGCGGGACAGTCCTGATTTTTAACAGTTTGTCCCGAGTCCCGCGGTGTTTTAAAAAAGTCCCGATTACTCTTTGTAATATTTTAATATATTAATAAAAGAAAAAAAAGACCTCCCCATCAATGGTGTACCGCTTTAAATCTGGACACCTTATCTTAGGCGACCCCTGTGAAAGCGTGTTCGAAAGCCAAAGGGGTCGCGACCCGCAGGTTGAGAACCGCTGGCAGAGGCAGGTGATGGTGGAGAGGGAAGCTGAGCTCCACTACGAGGGCGAGGAAACGAAGCCAGTCTAAAGCTTGGCTGCAGCCACATCAATGCAAGTGCTCGGAAACTCAGAAGCGGGCGAGACCAAGGGCCAGGACGCTCCCCTTGAAAGCATGGCTATTAAAAAGCACACCAAGCCCTGGCTGGTTTGGGTCTGTGCATAGAGCATCAGCCTGTGGACTGCGGGGTCCCGGGTTGCAGGCTTGATCCCCAGTGGGGGTCGTGCAGGAGGCAGCTGATCCATGATCCTCTCTCATCATTGATGTTTCCAGCTCTCTCTCCCTCTCAGAAATCAATAACAATAAAATAATTTTTTAAAAAAGTACACTAAGTCTTAACACCCCGACTCCGCAACCTTCCAGGAGCTGTTGCTTTAAGAAGTGCGAATTTTTTTAAATGTCACGTGGTCACAGCCCCTTCCCAGTGACCAATCGCGTGGCTGGAAGCCTCCTGGAGGGCGGGAACTCCGCCAGGTGCTCGCGGATTGGCTGTGCTCACGGAGTGCGGGGCCTGAGCGCTGAGAGAGGGGATTCGTGTGGGCGGGGTGAGGAGGGGCCGCCGCCGCCGCCGTCGCCGGGGCCTCGGGAGCCACGTCCGTGGGCCGGAGCCCTCAGGTGAGCCAGCGCTCGCGGGCCCCCCTCTCCCCGCTGCGGGCTGCGCACTCGGACCCGCCTAGAGCCCGCTCCGCCGGGGCCCGCCCCTTTCGCCGACCACGTGACCCGAGCTCGGTAACCCTTGACCTCTGGCGCCGCACCCCTGCACCTCTGGATCCGGGATGCGCGCAGCTGGGTGGGAGGATGCGCAGCGCGGAGGCCGGTAGCGGTCCGTTCCCCCGCCGCCCTACCTGTCTGGCTAGCGGCCGCGGAGGCCGAGGGGAGGCCGAGGAGCGGGCGATGTTGGTGCGAGACCGGACTTGGCGGGTCTGAATGTGGGCATGTCGTAGGGACACTCCCTGCGCGCCTGCCCGGGGCTGGACTTCGCGCTCCCATTTTACAGATGGGGGAACAGGAACCTAACCACCATCTATGGGCGGGTCTGCAACGCCAGGTCTTCGCGCTGGAAACGCAGGCCTCGGTGCAGCCCACAGCCCGCCACTCCTGCGGGTTAGGGACGAGGGTTTGAGCCCCTGCTACCCACCTGGTGCTCGCTGGACCTTCTTGGACAAGCCATGTGACAGCTTGCTTCTCCGAGCCCACTTCCTGGGCTGTGAAACAGACCCGGTCCCTACCTAACGCCCGTCGTACTGTTAACAGGTGGAGGTCCAGTGCCTCAGGCGTGGCCTGTGCGTAGGGAACGAGCCGCTCTTCCGTCTTTTTCAGCAAGTGCTTATCCAGGGCGTGTTATGTGCTGACGCTGCTGGACGCTGGGGATGCAGAGGTGAGCGAACAGGCCTGATCCTCGGCGGCGTGGAGCGTGCAGTCTGGTGGGGAGGTGGGTGCGGATCAAAAAGGGACGCAAGTGTGTCATGACGAGCTGCAGTGACTGCTGTGAAGGCAAAGTCCTGGGACGCCGTGCGGGTCTGAGAAGACTTGCCTGGGCCGGTGACACTCGAATTGAGGTCGGAAGTGTCAGGCATTCCCTGGGCAGAGGGATTGGGTGTGAGAAGGCGAAGGAGGGCGTTTTAAGTAGAGGAAACAGAAGATATGGTGGCCCTCGAACGCGGGGTTTTAAAGAGGCCGCGGGCAGGACTGCGGAGCACGAGGGACAGTGGGAGGAGGTGAAGCAGAAGCAGGCGCACAGGCTGGGCCCGGGAGCCGTAACAGGTTTATTTATTCCCCGGGCAGTGGGCATCCATTGGGAGTAACGCTTGGTTTACAGTCGCTCGGACTGATGAAGGTCTCGCTCAGATTCACACAGGAAGTGGTAGGGCTGGGCTGGGAGCCAGTCCCCGGATCCCAAGGCACGTTCCCAGGGTTCCCAGGCGGCACTGCCGTCTGCCCGCGGGCCCAGCTCAAGTCTGTTGCTCTGAGACTCAGAGTTCCGCCCCTGGACGTTGGCTGAGCGCCTTGCTGGCTCCTTGGGTGGGGAATCTGGAGCAGGAGCTGCAGGACCCGCTGGAGGGGCCTGGAGGCAGGCTCCCGGGCGCGCAGGGGGACGGGGCCTTTTCCAACCTCCCCTGCCCTCTCCCAGCTCCACCGGGGCCATGTCAGAGCGAGAAGAGCGGCGGTTTGTGGAGATCCCTCGGGAGTCGGTGCGCCTCATGGCGGAGAGCACGGGCCTGGAGCTGAGTGACGAGGTGGCGGCCCTGCTCGCAGAGGACGTGTGCTACCGCCTCAGGGAGGCCACCCAGGTGCGCTCCCCTCCCCACCCCCAGCTCTCCTTTCTACCCCCCTCCCCAGGGATTGCTCCCCTTTTAAGCACCTGGGCTCCCCGCAGACAGAGCAGGTCCTGGGCGTCCGCTCCTGTGCACCTCGCAGCAGCCCCGCTGGGCAGCCCGGCCAGTTCCTGCTCATGTGCTGCGTGTGAGCAGCCAAGGCCTGGACAGGGGCCGCGACTTTGCGTGTCGTCTGCTAAGAGCAGAGCTGGAGTCCGGGCTTTCTCATCGCTCGCCTGGCATCCTTTCTGCCCCGCAGGCCCCGTGCCCCTTCCCCATTCCCTGACTCTGCCCCTCCTCTCCCCGCCCCTCCCCTCCCAGAACAGCTCTCAGTTCATGAAACACACCAAACGGCGGAAGCTGACCGTGGAAGACTTCAACAGGGCCCTCAGGTGGAGCAGCGTGGAGGTGAGTGGGCCCACCTCCGGGCCAAGCTCAGGGCTGGCAGCGCAGTGAGACATGAAGCCCGAATGCACACCCGAGATAGCTCACAGCTGCCGGGTCGGGGCTGGGCGCGGGCCCCTAGGTCTCTGAGTTCAGAAGAGGAGAGGGGGCACGGGGCCAGGGTTAGGAGAGGCTTCTGGGAAGAGAGGGGACTTGAGCTGGGCCTTCAGAGGAGGCTGGAGGAGCCTGGGCGGCGTGGGTGCGGGTGTCCTGGTAGTTGTTCTGGGCCAGGGCAGCAGGGAGGGAGGCCTTGTTCAGGAGACAGTGGTGTTTTCACAGTTGGGTGAGTGTGAGGGGGAGGACACGGCTGGGGGGTGGGGAGGAGGACCCATGTTCTATACCTGATGAGCACGGGATCCTTCAGCTACACTTCTGGTGATGGCCTAAAGCCTCAGGTTCCCCCCCCCCCCCTTTTCTCAGGATATCTAGGCTTTCCACGGGGGAGGCTGCCTGGCAGGAGACCCCCTGCTCCCAGCCAGCCTGCTCTCCACTGTCTTTGCCAGGCCGTGTGTGGGTACGGAGCCCAGGAGGCGCTGCCCCTGCGCCCCGTCAAGGAGGGTGAGCTCTACTTCCCTGAGGACCGGGAGGTGAACCTGGTGGAGCTGGCCCTGGCCACCAACATCCCCAAAGGCTGTGCTGAGACGGCTGTGCGAGGTGAATGCAGGTCCCTGGTGGAGTGGGGGTGAGAGCGGGGCTGTCCAGGGAGTGGTGCAGGGCTGGCTGGTGGGTGGAGCACAGCTCAGAGAGGGGTGTGGTGCCACAAGGGCAAAGCCCCAGGCTGAGCCCTCTCTCTGCTCTGGTTCTAGTTCATGTCTCCTACCTGGATGGCAAAGGGAACCTGGCGCCTCAAGGATCGGGTAAGGCGTGCTGTGGGAAGCGGGCCCCCTGGTTGAACCCTCCTCCCGCAGAAGCTGAGGGTAGTACCTCTACACCCCCGAGACTTTACCTGACAAATATGTATCGACGCCTCATTCTGATTGGGCACTGGTCTCTGCCCAGAGGGCTCAGCGCTGGAGATGGGGGGCTCGGATCTATAACCAGTCGTGATCCTGCGTGTTGGGTGCGAGCACGGAAGTCTGAGCAGCATGCGGGGGCGATGTGCCTGACTTCCAGGGTCTGCTGAGCAGAAATCTGCCTGACAGGATGGGTGGAGAGCTTGCACAGTCAGGCTGCTCAGCAGGGCTGGCGGCTCTGTGCTCTGGGGGTCCTGTCTGAACAGGCTCCTTGGGGTGGGGGTGAGGATGGTGGTTGTGGGGGAGCAGGCAAGGGAGGCCGAGAGAGGGCTGGGCTCTCCACCCTGACCACGTCCTGCCCATCATCTCCCAGTGCCCAGCGCTGTGTCTTCACTGACCGATGACCTGCTCAAGTACTACCAGCAAGTGACTCGCGCTGTCCTGGGGGACGACCCACAGCTGATGAAGGTAGTGAGGGGCCCCCAGTTGGGACACAAAGTCCAGCTTTGGAATTCTCATGAAATTCTTGCGGATGCCTACTCCCTGCACACTGACGGGCTGCTGTGTGTGGGCGCTGTTCCTGGGGTGTGCTGCTCTGAGCCCGGGCCTCCTCCGGTGCCCGCTCCCCTCCTACGCCAGGAGGAGCACTGATCCTTAGGGGGTGGGCAGCTCAGCGGGGCCCTGGGGAACCTCCACACCTCAGTCCCAGAGCCCACTCTCCGAGTGTCTGTGGACCTGGGGCTAGTGGGGCATCAGCACTGCAACTTTCCTTTGCCTGAACTTCAGATCGGGGGGAGGTGGGGGTGAGCGGTGGGGAGCGGAGTGTAAACATTTAAAACTTTAATACAGCAGTGCTAAACTGTCCTTTAAAAAAAGTTGGTTTCTGCCCTAGCTGGTTTGGGTTGGTGGATAGACTATCGGCCTGTGGACTGAAAGGTCCCAGGTTCGATTCCGGTCAAGGGCATCTGCCCGGGTTGCAGGCTCGACCTCCAGTAGGGGGTGTCCAGGAGGCAGCTGATCCATGGTTCTCTCTCATTGATGTTTCTATCTCTCTCTCCCTCTCCCTTCCTCTCTGAAATCAATACCAAAAAAAAATAAAGTGGGTTCTGCCTGGGGCTGCTGGGTCCAGTGAGGCTGCCCCTTCCTTTGCAGATTGCTCTCCAGGACCTGCAGACCAACTCCAAGATCGCAGCGCTCCTGCCGTACTTCGTGTATGTGGTCAGTGGGGTGAGTGACCAGGCGGGGCAGGAGAGGACGTTTGGTGGGAGGCGGTGACCCAGCAGCATGTGGGGCTCCTGGAAGGTGCCATCAGAATGCAGGCTCCTGTGCCCCTCAGCGATCCTCTTCCACCAACAGGTGAAGTCCGTGAGTCACGATCTGGAGCAGCTGCACCGGCTCTTGCAGGTGGCCCGGAGCCTGGTTCGGAACCCACACCTCTGCCTGGGGCCCTATGTCCGCTCTCTGGTGGGCAGTGTTCTCTACTGCGTCCTGGAGCCCCTGGCTGCCTCCATCAACCCCCTGAATGACCACTGGACTCTGCGGGACGGTGCTGCCCTCCTTCTCAGCCACATCTTCTGGTAGCCACTGGGCCTCGAGCTGAGTAAAGGGTGGGACAGCTGCAGAGCTGAGTGGGTTGGGGGAGGAGATGGGGTTCCATTTGGCCTTAGAGGCCGGGTGTTGAGAGGTGGGGAGCCTCTTCCCTGGGAGCTTCCTACTCAGTGTGCTGTGGTGCACGGGGATGCTATAGGCGGGTGACAACAGACCGAGGACTTGGTCCTTCCGCTGCAGGCCCCGGGCAGTCTCCCCTGGCCCCCGTTCACTCCCCCAGCGCTGTGCAGGTGCCGTTCTCTCGTGTGCTGTGACTTGAACCCTCTGACTGCATGCTGCCTCCGCAGGACTCACGGGGACCTTGTCAGTGGCCTCTATCAGCAGATCCTGCTGTCCCTGCAGAAGGTCTTGGCAGACCCTGTGCGGCCTCTCTGCTCTCACTACGGGGCTGTGGTGGGGCTGCACGCCCTTGGCTGGAAGGTGAGGACCTGGCCTTTCTCACAGAGCCACTTGTAATTAGGAAAATAGCATTTGTGTGTCTTTTACATAAAAATGGTGTATGCTTGCTGCAGCTGCTGTGCACTGAGTTCTTGCCTTAGGCCAGGCTCAGGGATAACCTTTTATTTTTTTTATGTTTATGTCCAAAGGTATTAGATACTTCTATTTTTTTTCTATTTATATTTTTGGGGGTAAGTTTTTTGTGTTTTTGAAAAATATATTTTTATTGATTTACTTTTTTAGAGAGGAAGAGGGAGGGAGGGAGGGACACATCCATGAGAGAGAACTACTGGGAATCAAAACCGTGGCCTTTCCATATACAGGACGGACACCCCAACCAACTGAGCAACACAGGCCAGTGCTTATTTGATTTTCTTTATTTTTGAAAAAAATGTATTTTATTGATTTCAGAGAGGAAGGCAGAGGGAGAGATAGAAACATCAATGATGAGAGAGAATCATTGATCGGCTGCCTCCTGCACGCCCCAAACTGTGGATCAAGCCTGCAACCTGGGCATGTGCCCCTGACTGGAATCAAACCTGGGACCCTTGAGTCCGCAGGCCAATGCTCTATCCATTGAGCCAAATCAGACAGGACTATTGATTTCTTTTTCATTGAATTTACCAGTGCATGGAACCGTGCACATTGAAAGGAAATTAATGAGAAGAAATCTGTATATATAAAAGGCCAGTATGCTAAGTGTCTGACCGTCCAGGTAATGACGTCACGTAGCAACACCCAGTTTCCTCTCCCTCGAGATGACTAGCCTCCTTGGAGTTTCTTCAGCCCAGGAACACAACTTGCTTTATAGCCAGATGCAAATATTTCACACTTTAATCAAACATCTGTGAAGCGTTTTCCTGTGCCTCATCTCATTTGATGCTCACAGAAGTCCTGGAGCAGGTAGATAGACTCGGTAGAATCCTATTTTCTTTTCATTAGCCAGAAAATGGAGATTTAGAAAGTTTAGAAACTTAACCTGACTGAAAAGAATTAAGAAATGATGGACCTTGAAAATTACTTCAGGTTTTCTCACTGCGCAGAATATAGTCAAACACGGCTGTAGTTAACGTATTTTACCCTTGGTTCTCCCTGCATGATCTACAATAATAATCTGCTTCGTGTTGCTATTTACTGCTGTGTTGCTGACAATTACCTGAAAAAGAAGTTGGGGTGCTTCACTGGGCTGGAAAAAGTTTAGCTAAATCAGAAAGCAGGTCTGATTAAGCAAGTTTATTCCACATCTGTAAAAGGCTAAGTTGATTTGTGCATACACAGTACATAAAGCTCGTATACTAGTCTTGTGTGTTTTGATCTGTCATTGTCAATAGTGAATTTGGTTGGCACTTCCATTATAGAGAAGGCGCAAATAGCGATATTAAAATATTTCTTATAATTAAATTCCTTTCACCTGACCGGTTTGGCGCAGAGGATAGAGCATCGGCCTGCGGACTGATGGGGGGTGTGCAGGAGGCAGCTGATCGATGTTTCTCTCTCATTGATGTTTCTAACTCTCTGTCCCTCTCCCTTCCTCTCTGTAAAAAAAAATCAATAAAATATATTAAAAAAATAATTTCCTTTCAATGTGCACGAATTTGTGCACTGGGTCAACATTTTTAAATTGCCAGTGAGGGTCATATGTACCAACCGGCTGTTCAGCCAGCCCATCAGTCACTTAGCCTTTTATACATATAGATTTGGGGTGACATTGGTTCACTGATCTTCTGTATATAAATGTCTTAACCTTTCAAAAGTCCTGTGTGACAACCCAGCTGGTGTGGTTCAGTGGTTAAGCATTGACCTATAAACCAAGAGGTCACAGTTCCACAGAGAGAAACACCTGGACCTGCATGTTTTTGTTTTTACTCTAAACTTTACTGTGGTCCTACCCAGCTTCTTCCTTTGCCAACATGCAAATTCCTTCCCTGCCAGGCAGGCAGGCAGGCAGATGGGAGAAGCCCTTCTTGCCAGTAGTTCTTTCCTTTTGAAGGCAGTGGATTTTTCTCTTGCATTTCTGTCCTCAGTTTCAGCTTACCGAATTTCTCAGTCTCAGCCACATTGGATTTGTCAGATGAGGTTGCAGAGCTAGGGGAGTGAGGTGCAAGGAGTCGGATCTCCTCAGTGGCTGCCCAGTCCTGTTGGGGCGAGGGGGGTGGGGAAGGGAGGGGTGGGGTGGGTAGGGAGAGACTGAGAGTGAACAACCTGTACATTTCTAGGATATACTCAGTTTGGTCATGGTGTATAGTCTTTAAAAAGATCCAAAACTATTAGCATATAGTGCATTTTCTATATACTATTGAGTTTACTACTGTTTTAAAGGATTTCCTTACATTTATGATGAAATCAGCCATGTCCTTGTGTGGTTTTAGGGTCAGGTTTATATTGCTTTTACAGAATGAGGTGGGGGAGTATTCTGTTTTTATTTGGTTTAATAGGATTGAGATGCTCGTTTCTTGAATGTCTGTAGACCTTTGTCAAATTTGGCATGGTGTTTTGTCAGATTTCTAATTTCTGCAGTTACAGAAATGTTTAAGCTTTCATAGCTCTTGAGTGTGCAGCAAGGCGTATTTTTCTAGGAGCTTGTCAGTGTGTTCAGACTCTCAGGCTGTGGATGACTCACCAAAGGCTCTTACCCATCAAAGCCCACAGAAACCTAACCTCCTCTGTGAAGTCTTAATTGCTTTCCCCAAACTGACTTCAGGATTTAAAATCCTTAGAGCCCAGGACTGATTTGTTTTTGTGGTTTGAGCTGAGACCCACTTCACATGTAGATGAGGTCACTATGTACAGGGAAGCAGTTGGCAACCTAAATTCCTCTGTTGTTAGCGTTGGGCATCACTTACACCCTTAGCCCTCATGTCGGTGATATGGTCAGTGATGGCAATCACTTTCTATTGTGTCTTTGTACACAGTCTTAATCTCCAGGGCTCAGGGAAGCTTGTGCATGAGGAGGTTCCAAATAAATGTTGGTTGAGTATGCCACGCGGGGAATTTAGGAGGATGGAGCCCTGTCCAGCATCAGGAATAAAAGTAGGGCTTTCCTGGGAAAGGGCATTCGAGGCGATAAGCCACAAAGCGGCCCTCTGCCTCCCTTTCTCTTCCAGGCCGTGGAACGCGTCCTGTACCCACACCTGTCCACCTACTGGACAAATCTGCAGGCTGTGCTGGATGACTACTCGGTATCCAATGCCCAGGTGAAAGCGGACGGCCACAAGGTCTACGGCGCCATTCTGGTGAGTGCCGGGCTCCCACGCGCGGGCGGGAACACCCCGCGGGCCGGCCCCGCGAGGCCCCCGCACAGCCTGCCCTCTCCCCCAGGTGGCCGTGGAGCGGCTGCTGAAGATGAAGGCGCAGGTGGCGGAGCCCCTCCGGAGCGGGCCTGGCGGCAGGGGGTGCCGGCGCCCCGACGACCTGCCCTGGGACAGCCTCCTCCTGCAGGACTCTCCCTCGGCGGGCGGCGCGGAGCCCGGCTTTGGGTCTGGCCTCCCATTGCCGCCGGGCGGCGCGGGGCCATCGGATCCCGCCCCTCCGGTGACGCTGGCAGACATCTACCGGGAGCTCTACGCCTTCTTCGGGGACAGCCTGGCCACCCGCTTCGGCACGGGCCAGCCCTCGCCCACGACGCCGCGGCCGCCCGGGGACAAGAAGGAGCCGGCGGCGGCCCCGGACTCGGTGCGGAAGATGCCGCAGCTGACGGCCAGCGCCGTGGTCAGCCCGCAGGGCGACGAGAGCCCCCGGGGCAGCGGGCCCCCCGCGGCCCCCACGCCCGCCGCCGCCGACAACAGGCCGCTGCCGCGCGTGCACCGGGCGCGGGGGGCGCCTCGGCAGCAGGGCCCGGGCGCCGGCCCCCGCGACGTCTTCCAGAAAAGCCGTTTCGCCCCGCGCGGCGCCCCCCACTTCCGTTTCATCATCGCCGGGCGGCAGGCGGGGCGGCGCTGCCGCGGGCGCCGCTTCCAGACGGCCTTCCCCGCGCCCTGCGGGCCCGGCCCCGCCTCCCGCTACGTGCAGAAGCTGCCCATGATCGGCCGCACCGGCCGCCCGGCCCGCCGCTGGGCGCTCGCCGACTACTCGCTGTACCTGCCGCTCTAGGCGCCCGCCCGCCGCAATAAAGCCGCCCGCCCGCCCCAGGCGTCTCCGCTCGTGGTCGCGCCGGATGAGGCGGGGCTTGGGCGGTTGTGCGGCGGCCGCGCTTCCTGGGGCCCCGGGAGCCATGGCGCTGCCCTGCCTGCAGCGCGTCGAGCTCGTGCTGTTCGCCGCCGCCTTCCTGTGCGGGGCCCTGGCGGCCGCGACGCTCACCCGGACCCAGGTGCGGCGGCGGGAGGGGCGCGGGGCGGGCCGGGCCGCCTCGGGGAAGCGTCCCCTGAGCGACTCCTCCCGGGGCGAGTCCAGGTCCTGCCGCCCAAGGGCCGCCTTCGGGCGTGTCGGGCATCTGCACGGCCCGGCCGGGGGCTGCCGCGCGCCCTCCCCGGGTGTCGAGACCGTCGGCGAGGCCCTGCCTTGGTCCGCACCTGAGAGGAGGTGCTGAGCTGCGCCCGGAAGACGCGGAGGGGAGCCGTGGGGGGAGGGAGCCGACCAGTGGCCACGTGACTGCGCGTGCAGTGGGGTGACAGCGATGGGGAAGGAGCCCCGGAGCCAGCCGGTGCTTTACCGGTCGGGCCCAGGCGGCAGGGCTCGCTAGTACACAGGCCCCGGTGCCCCCGAAAGCAGGCACAGGTTCCAGATGAGGACACGGGGAGGCCGGGCTTGTGCGGGGCTCCGTGTGTTAGAACCACCGCCTGGTTCCGGGGCCTCTGGCCACCGCGCGCGGGAGAGCCCCAGCAGGCCCCCTAGTGGCCCAGAAAGGACCCGACAGTGCAGCGCCCAGGGTGGCCTGGCCCAGGTTGCCCCGCACTGCCCGCGCCCGCAGCCCCAGGCGCTCCCCTGAGATCAGGACTCGGGGCTTCTCTCCGCAGGCCTCCTTCGGTGGCCGCTGCCCCCTGTATGGCGTGGCGGCCTTGAACCGCTCCTCCCTGGCCTTGTCCAGAGGCTCAGCCCCCTCCCTCTGCTACTTTGTGGCTGGGGCCTCCGGCCTCCTGGCCCTCTACTGTCTCCTGCTTCTGCTCTTCTGGGTCTACAGCAGCTGCATCGAGGACTCCCAAAGGTGACTGCCCCACCATGAGGGCCAGGGGCTGAGGTGGGCCGAGTCCCACCTCCACCACAAGGCTGTTCTCTCCCTCATAGAGGCCGGATAGGGCTCCGCGTTGCACTGGCCATCTCGGCTATGGCCACCTTCCTGGTCTTAGTGTCGGCCTGTGTCCTTCGGTTTGGCACCAGTTCTCTCTGCAACTCCATCATCTCTCAGAACACTACGATTAGGTAATGGGAGATGGGGGAAGCCTGACCCTGTGGGGCCGACTTCCCGTTTAGTCCAATGATTTTCATCTCAAAGGGCACTCAGGCACAAGAGTATTTATTTGGGATATATCCCCTCCCTTTCTCACAACTGTCTTTTTGACCTCACAGCTGCTCTGAAGCCCAGAAAATTCCATGGACACCCCCTGGAACCGCTCTGCATTTTTACTCCAACCTACACAATGCTGAAGTGAGGTCTTGGGCTATGAAGGGTTGAGTGGAAGCCCAGGGATACACAAATTTGTAGAGGCATCGTATAGTTTTAAGGGTGCCCACGAGTGAGGCTGAGAAGAGCTGAAGGGGCCTGGCAGCCAGCAGTTGAGGGTGGTGTGGGCGGAAGCGCATCGAGGTGACCGCCCCTCACACCTGTTCTGTCTCCCGCAGAATTCTTCTTGGGTCAATCTGGTGTTGTGGTGTGTGGTCCTGGTGCTCCAGGTCGTGCAGTTGAAGTCTGAAGCCACCCCCTACCGGCTTCTGGAGAGGGGGGACCCTGAATGGAGCTCTGAGACAGATGTCCTAGTTGGGCCACGCCCTTCCCATTCCTGAAGAGCCGGCAGGCAGAGCGCTTCCTGCAGTCATTGGCTCCCTGTCCAAGTGCCTGCAGTCCTCCTGCCAGCCTTGGCCGTCTCGCTCAGAGCCTCAGTTCCCTCGAAGAGGGAAACATGAAGACAGCCCCCTCCACCTCTTCTTATAGCTGTTTTTGTACCAGAATATTATATCACTTCCTTCATCTTGGTGCCGAGTCCTTAGTATTAAAACACTGTAGGCAGATGGATGGGAGGAAAGAGTAAAGGCCAAACAGATCAAGAGTACATTCAGGTGACTGCCCTCGGAATGACTGCTTTTATTTGCTGTTATGTAATCTTGGGCCCCTTTGAATTACTCTGGTTGTCAAAACGCCCCCCCCCCCAGGGTTGTGTTTTTTTAATTATCACCTAAGGATTTGTTTTTACTGATTTTAGAGAAAGGGCAAGGGAAAGAAACATCAATGTGAGAGAGAAGTATCAGTTGCCTCCCATATGCACCCCAACCAGGAATGGAACCCAAGATCCTTCCCTTTTTAAAAATACATCTTTATTGATTTGATTTCAGAGAGGGAAAGAAAAACAATGATGAGAATCATTGATTGCCTTCCTCCTACATGATCTGGCATCGAGCCCACAACCCAGACACTGCCCTGATGGGGAACTGAACTGTGATGACCTGGTTCATAGGCCAATGCTTAGCTACTGAGCCACCACCGTGCCCGAGAACTTTCGATGTGCTTCAACCCAGCCACACGTGCAGACCCTAAAGGGTCAGTTTTTATTCCCCTCTTGGAGGGGTGAGTGTCCCGAGGCGGCTTTTTCACAAGCTACGGTAGGCACCCACAGTATTGTCAAAGAGTTTTGTGTTAGGAAAATATCCAGCTTTGTCCAAGAGGAAGTAGAAGCGTCGGCCTTTGACCTTTAGAGGCAACATGGCAGGGACTTCACCCCGGTGGGCCATGCAGGATACTTGGTTCAAGGGAACAGTGAATCGCGCACCCAAGCCGAAGGGGGCGTGAGTGGTGAGGGTCACCTGCTTCCCTCCAGCCTGCAGTATCACTGAACGCACAGAGCGGAGGGAGAAGACAAGTCCAGCGGCAAGGACCAGGGTACCTGCAGGGAGGAGCGAGTGGGGTGAAGGGCCTCGGGAGCTACGCAGCAGCCCTAGTGCCCTCTGAATCGAAGATGTAACATTTGCAGACCCCAGGTCCTTGGGTTTCTCGTTCCTCCTAACATTACTTAATAGATGCCCAACCCCACTTCAATGAGAAAACAAGTCCAGGCGCGGAGTAACTTGCTCAAGGCCCGTCTGTCCGAGGGCTTGGGGCTGGACTTCCGCCCCCGGTGTCCCTCACTTCCACTGCGGGCGGCCTGCCCCCATCCTGCTCACTCTGGAGGGTCGGGCCCAGCCCCGTGGTGGGAGGTCACCCCCCGCCTTACCGATGGCGCCACAGCCCACCGCCAGACCGTAGCGCCAGAGCGCGGAGCGCAGGTCTAAACGGCCGGGGTCTGGGATCTCTGCATCCGGAGGCCGCGTCGGGACCGGGGGTCGGGCCAAGGCTGCGCCGGCCAGGGAGGCCCAGAAGACGGCCTGGCCGGCGCAGAAGAGCCCCAGGACCGCGAAGAAGCGGCCCCGCTCGTGCTCGAAGAGCAGCACATCCCGCGCCGGGGCCCACTCCTGCAGGGTTCGGCGCGCAGGGAAGCCTCGCACCGCCACCACCAGCCGCAGCAGCCACGGCCGCCCCGATGCCGCCATGGAAGCGCAGCCTGCTTCCGGGGCGGGACTTCCTGCTGGCGGGGCCCGCCTCAGCCTCCTCATTGGCTCCGAGAGGCAGACGGCCTCCGGGCCCGGTGGGCTTTCCCCCTTTAACCACGGACCAGGCCAAACAATCCGGCACACAGGACACAAAATACAATATCACTCTTTATCTTAAAAAGTGGGGGAGGCGGGGTCCTGGGGGGAAGTCACAAAGCACCTAGTCCTTCGGGTCGTTTAGTGTCAGTTCTACAGCGGAACTTTGGCTTCCTGGCACCAGTGAGGCTCAATTTTCTGGAAATCTTCCAGGGTCTTCGGGAAGGCAGGCGACAGGAGGTGCGGCGGCCTCCCTCCTCCGTCACAGTCACGGCCACGGCCACGGCCAGGCCGGGGAGGAAGAGACAACTACCGTGGCAGGGAGACACCGCTATCCAGGGCTATTTACAGGGGCTGCGGGGCCTGACCGGGGGTCACTTCATGAACGCCACTTCTGGGATTTCGCCCTTGGCCTGGGAGGAAAAGGCAAGGTCAGCAGAGCCAGGCTCCCCACCCATCCCCCACCCTCTTGAAGGCCCAGACCCCTGCTTCCCTGCCATGTATTCCCAAACCGGACCTTGAGGTGAGTGAAGGCTTGGGCAGATCTGGTGTAGTCCCAGTTATTGTCCTGTAGGCACCTGCAGTGGACAGGAAAGCCACCTCCATTAAAACCAAAATGCAGTTTCCTGATCACTAAATGCTACTTCAAAATCCATTCTATACAAACATGCGTCCAAGTTCCCAACAATTACACACATTCTCACACAATTAATACAAATGAAGAGTAAAAATCCAAATGTTTATCGGTGGTCTGCTGAACACAAAGGAATACATAGAAACGGCTATCAATACTCCGCCCGGCCTGGTGTGGCCTGGTTGGCTGGGTGTCATCCCAAACACTGAAAGGTGTTGGGTTCAATTCCTGGTTGGGGGCATGGGCAGGAGACAACCGATCCCTATTTCTCTCACACAGATGTTTCTCTCTCTCACGTCCTCGCTCTGAAATTAAAAAAAAAAAAAAGACTAAGGTGACTTTTATGCTGGTAGTAGATGTTCACAGGATAAGGAAAAAAGTGGCACAACAGTACATGTAAAGGGACTTCATTTTGGCTTAAATTTTGTTATGCTAATTTATAACCACAGGAAACTTTTTCATTTACCATTACAAAAAAATGTTTTTAATATGTTTTTATTGATTTGAGAGAAAAGGAAAAGGAGGGAAGGGACAAAGGGAGGGAGGAAGAAGTGGAGAGAAAGAGAGGGAGGGGGAAAGGGAGAGAGAGAAACATTAATTAAAGAGAAACATCAACAGGCTGTTTCCTACATGCGCCTACTGGGGATTGAACCTGCAACCTGGGCACGTAACCTGATGGGAATCGAACCAGCGCCCGCTTGGTACATGGGACAAAGCTCAACCAACTGAACTACACCAGCCAGGGCTCTTAAAAATTTTTTAAAGCAATAAAAATAAGACTTTAAAATTTTCAGGAGCACTCATTATTCAAGATCAGCTGTACCTCGTTTACCCCTATTTGTACACATGCCCAACACTCACTTCTGGGACCACTCGAGGTTCATGCCAGACTGCGTAGAGAATGCCTGCAGCATTTCCTGCTGCTCTGGGGACAGGGTGGGCACCGGGCTGGAGGAGGGCGTGGGTGCAGGCATGGCGAAAGCTCTTTGGATCTCATCAGGGCTGGCATTCCGCACAAACAACTCGTCATTTACAATGCACAGCCTTGAGGACAAAAAGCGCCTTAGATAGTTGAACAAACACAGGTAACCTCATCCTCCCAACATCATTCATATTCTCACTGAATTTTCACATTCAGATTCTAAGATCCCTATAAGGCTCCCCTCACTCTTAGCTTTTATTACCTTGTTTGTAGCTTTCACCTTTTATCATTTTACTTATATGGACTTCCCCAGGGACTCCACAGATGCAATCATATACCAAACACAGAATTGTACATTCTGCCCAAGCCACAGGCAGTTCTTGCCTCCCACCTGTCTTCACAACAGATTCAGGAAGTGGATAGTTACGCCAATCCTCAGATGAGGAAACTGGCCCTTAGTGAAGTGGCAGAACAGGCTGAAAAGCCCAGCCAGTCCAACTCCAGAGCAAGCTCTTCGCCACTGTGTGAGCCTCCTACTCTGATTCCTCCTTACCTTCCTGAAATTCTGAAAATACCCCGAGGACTAACTCTACCCCTGCCCCTCCAATTCCCACAGTACTGGGACTAGAAGCCCATCTGATAAGCCCAACACTTACCCTGAATTGCTGGCTGGAACAGCTACAAATGTCCGTGTGAAGGCTCGCAAAGAATCCCGAGACTTTCCATCCACTGCAACAACAATGGCAATGACCTGAGAGGTGTTCACACTTCATTTACAAAAAGCTTCTCAAACATTGTTGCACTTGATAAATGAACCCTCAGAGGCCTGAAGGGAATGATTACGTTTGTGCAGAGCTGGGGAGTGTAAGAGGTCAGAAAGGACAGTAATAACCACTACTGCCCACTGAGTCTGTGTGACACGCCTGTGCCAAGCACTCTCTAAGTCACTCTGCAGCACCACGTGAGATGGCTGTTACTAACTCCCTTTGCAAAGAAAGAATCTGAGGCTCAGTAGTAATGTAAATTGCTCACACACAGGACCAAGGTTGGGACAGAAGCTCAGACCTGCCTGTGTCCTCTTAATCCTCAGGCTTTCTCCACATCCCAGGCAGAAAAGATAGGCCACATGAAGATGGCTTGGGGCAGAACAGAAGGTCGGGGCAGAAGAGGGAAGAGAAGACAGCTGGGGAGCTGAGATTGAGAAAGACTGGCTGGGGAAAGGACTGCTCCGAAGACAGGACTCCTAAGATGCTCACCTTCCTTAAAGACTCCGTTGACGGAAAAGCACAGTAACGTGTTCTGAAAGAGAAGCAGCAGTTCCCATGCAGGTTCCAGCCAGAGCCAGAGTCCCTCTTGCTTCTGAACAGCCCCTTCCCCAAGCCCAGGCTGTCAGGGAGGAAACACGGGCTTACTGTTTGGGCACTGATGTCAACCACGAAGGAATTGATGTCATGCTGAGTCTTGGGCAACTCGTTGAGGAAGGCCACAACGTTGAGCCGTGTGTGCTTCAGCAGCCGGAACCGCAAGGCTATGGCGGAGGAGAGGCCATGGTCAGGGGCTACATGCATTGCACAGCCGACTCCTTCCCATTCCCTTCCCCATCCTGCTTTGCTCACATCACACACTTACTTGGGTCTTTCAGCTTCTTCACATTCCTGCTATCTTTGAAGTACTCGCCCAAGTTGCTTCTGGGAAATCAGAGGAAAAGGAGGTGGTGGTCAGAGCACTGTGGGCACTAACAAGTGCTGGTCTAGATTTATTGAGAAACCTGGTCTGGGGCAGGTTCTGAGATGTGATTCTTACCGGGCAGGGTTCTGGGGGGTGAAAGGGATGCTCAGGGAGCAGCAGGCTCCATCATGGTAGGCGTCCAGGAGCCGCTGCCGGTTTCCAGAGTCATAAATGGCATAGTACCTGTGGGGAAGACAAAAGGGCAGGTTTGTGCTTCATAAGGAGACTCAACAGCTCTCAAGAGTGAGCTGTGCTGAGGCCAGTCCACCTCTCCCCAAACCCGGGGCCCGGGTACTTACTGCTGCAAGAAGTGCAGGACCAGACTCTTCAGGGTCTCTGTTCCAAAATAGCTCCCCTGGGATCAAACAGGTATTAGGACTGCCTCACTGACCCTCCCTTACCTACACAAGTCCCAGCTCGGTCCCCTCTTCTCACCTTGCAGGGTGGCAACATCGTGGGGGCTTCAACGTCAAAGGCAATTGGTGGGGGTAACTCATGGCCATCCTATGGAAAGGGAGGGGTGGCAGTGTGAAATGGAGAAAAAAGGCTGGGTGAGTAATGAAGTGGAAAAACTAAGAGTAAGGGGACAGAGGTCAAGTGTAAAAGAGACATGGAATCCTGACAGATGCCATTTTGTCAAGGAGCATTTTCCCAGGAAGGAAGATTGTACTAGTAGCTTTTGTTGGATTTTCAAAGGGCTGCATGATCCCAAATTAATGGTCATACCATCACGTTAGGCAAGACATTGATGAGAGGTACTACGCTTGTTAGAAGAGGTACTATGCTTGTTAGAAAAGTTATAAACTTACCAAACGTAGTAATTTAGGAAATCGTTCACGAATGGCGCTGTCAAGAACAGGACAGAAGTCAGTGATGCTTCAGAGCCACCGTGCCTCCTGGGCTGCTCTAGGAGCAAATACACCAATGCCCGAAGGGCAGCCCAACCCATTTTACTCCTCCCCTCTCCTCCCCAGCCTCTGAGCTCCAAAGCATGGCCCACTCCCCACCTGGGGCGCCCAGAGATGACTCCCTGCAAGGCTGACTCTCTCCTCTGCCTGACCCCGAGCGCCACAAAGCAGCTCTCTCAGCCCAGGCTTGAAGCCCAGGACCTCCTTTCCCTCCCTGCCCCCTTACCTTCTACCTACTCACCTGTGCAGCCCCGGGAGGAGGGAATGGGGTGGGAGCCCAGGGACTCCGCTGCCTCAACAGGTATCCATCACTTCTGCCAGGTCTGGCTGTGGCCAAGACCAGAACACACCACAGGGATGGCACAGGATGTTGGGGCAGGGAGATGAGCCAGGCGGGGGATCAAGAGGGAAGGCCAAGGAAGAAGTGAGGGAAAAGAATAAAGGGAAAGGGGAAAAGGTAGGATGGGATAGGGCCAAGGGAGAGATGAGGGAGATATAGGGGAGAGAAAAAGAAAAGAGAAAGCAAAAGAACTACAAGGCATGGAAGCATTTAGAAAAAAGAGGAAGAAAGGGAAGAAGGCAGTACCCTGACACAGCCCTTTCCTTCAGCTGCCCCTTTCCCTGTGGTCCAAGGTAGAAATGGGAAACAAGTCCTGTTTTGCAGTGAGAGGGCAGCTGCTGTCAGCCAGTCTCTGTCTGTTACCTGGGTTCCGATCTGAGCTGGGCGTGGGAAGCGAAGCAGCCATGGGGGCAGGAGACCTCCCTCAGAAGGGGTGAGGGTTCAGGCCCCTGCAAAGTTGGGGGGGTGAGGGTCTGTGCCCCACCTCTGTTGACCCCCAAGTTCTCTCCTGATGGCCCCTCTGCGACTGTGCCTGTCTTAGGTTGTTCCTTCCTTGAGGAATCTTACCCGTCTCTGGCTAACCAGCCATCCTCCGGGGCCAAGCAGGGTGATGTGAGGTGTGCGAATGAGGGAGGGGCGGCGTCCCCCTCCAAGAGGTTCAGTTCTGTCTCCTTAGTAGCCTATGCCCCCGTGGCCTCCACGCCCAGCACTGCCTTGGGATCCCCTTGCCTGCTGGCGGGGCCCTGGCTCTGGTCACGTATGTTGGGGAACCCAGGTTTCTTCTCCAGGGAAGGCCCATCTCACACCATTGGGCAAGAAACAGATCCATGGCACCAGCCACCACGAGGCTTCAACCTCAGCGTGAACAGAAAGCCCAGGCAACAGCTGTGGGCAAATGGACTGTGAGAACAGGGTCCCTCTTGGCAGAATGGCAAGAGGGGCCAATACAAACAAAGGAGGAACAGCCTATCAGCACGTAGTCCCAGGAACAGGGCTTTCTCAGCCCAGGATGTCAGGCTCTTGGCACAAGACAACTCCACGTATGGGGCATATAACAGACACCCCCAGTCACGGCAGAAAAGGGGAGGTGCCCTTCCTGGAACAGGAGGGTAGGGAGATTCTAGAAAAGGCTGTGTTCAGGAGTGAAGGAGAAAGGCCATAGAACCAGCAAACAAGTAGTCAGATTGAAAAAAAAAAAAAAAAAAGGACAGAAGATGCGGGGCAAAGCTGGGACATATGGACAGACAAAAAGGAGGCACATGTGATCCTCCCAATGGACAGGTGGTTCCAGCTCAGGGCTGCACATCTGCTGCAGACGGGCACTGTCAGGGTGCACTAACTTGGCCTCCCAGGGGTGATAGTCCCCAGGAGGGAGGCAGAGGCCGCAACTGACCTGATGTAGGTGGATTGGTCTCGGAAGGTGTCACACAACATGTTTCCTTCCAGCCATAGCTCTTCCAGCTTCAGCCCTTTTATCTTGTCCAATTCCCGCTCAGATTTCAACTGCAAAGGTCAGGGAGAAAAGGCAGAAAAGAGACCCTAGTAAAGAGAGCCAGCTAGTGCCCACACCGCAGCCTCCATCCTCGTCCCTTAAATTCCTTCTTTTGCCTCTTGCTGCCACCAGGCAAGTCCTCTTCACCATCTTGCCTACCCCAAACACAATGCATGCAGGTCTCCATTCTCACCTCATTCCCAGAGAGGTTTAGGATCTTCAGGTTGGGTGCTTTCTGCACAATGCTAGACATGTCATCCAGCCTATATAGCTTGTTACTGCTCAAGTTCAAGGACAATAGCTGTGGGGAGAGAAGAGTTTAGAGGAAGCATTACCAGAGAGGGGACCAGAGACAAATCTGCCTCTGAACCACTATCTATGCCACCTGCTTCTTCCTGCCTAGTAACGGGGCAAAGGCCTCACCTCAGGGATATTCTCCTCAATGATTCGCAGGGTAGCCACCATACAGCTTCTACGATTCAGGACAACATCAATGTTCTGGGCCACCAAATCTTCAGGAAAGAAAGGCAAGTGTGAGAGGGTTTGCCTAGGCCAGCATTAGCACCAAACCACTCTCAAACCTCCCGCCTGAAAGATTCCTCTCTGTCCCCACCTATCTGAGAACTACTGCCAACAATACCTGGGTCTAAACGGAGGCCCTTGAGGTCAAGCGCTTGTTGGGAGCCATCATATCGTTTGCTCATGATTAGCTGCAGAGGAAGAGAAAGGCTCAGTGGTTACTGGGGTTGTGTATTTGAGGGGAGGGGCACGGGGATCTGAGAGCTGCTAGGACTGGGGAAGAAACATGTGTGACATGAAGCTACCTCACCTTTAGCTGCTCTACTTGCTCTGGCTTCAGTTCGTTCTGTACAGTGAGGGGCGGAGGAGAGGAGTTGATGATGATAGATATCTGCAGGGGAGACATAAAGGGTGGACTCTAGGGAAGCCTAAGTTCCAGGACAAAGACCCCGTACGTAACAAGTACCAGTCCCCACCTCCAGGCAAGCCCTTTATACACACCCTTCTGTTTTCCTGATCCAAAATCTTGTAATTGACAGCCTTCAATGCAGAAGCAGTACTGGCATCTTCAACAAAAAACTGAGCCCGTGTGTTTTCATAGTGAAACTGCAAGAGGAAACAAGAGCAGTCGACTTGGAGCCCAGAGCCCCTGGCCCACCTGACAGCCACTCGGGCTGTATCTTACCTCAATGGGAGTGAAAGGGACACTGCATTTGCTCTGAATCATACTTAGGAGCCATGACTTGTCATATTTCCTGCCATAAGGAATCTACATGAGAGAAAGAGAACAACATGTAACTAAGGCTAAAGAGCAGATCTAATCCAGTGCTCCTCATACAGTTTGCCAAGCTTAAAAGATTTTCTAAACAAAACACCAGTAGCCCATGTGGTGTGACTCAGTGATTGATCAGGAGATCAAGGTTCAATTTTCAGTCAGGGCACAAGCCCAGGTTGTGGGCTTGATCCCCAGCAGGAGGCATGTAGGAGGCAGCTGATCAATAATTCTCTCTCATCATTGATGTTTCTATCTTTCTCTCCCTCTCCCTACCTCTCTGATATGAATAAAAACATTTTAAAAAATTAAAACATCAAAAAACAAACAGACAAAAACGCAACAATAAAAAGAAAACGTCAGTTAAAGGTTTTCTAACTCAAGCCAGACGTGGACTCCTCAAGAGTCCATGAGAAGAGACTCCTATCTGTTCATACTTATTATTCATCAGAAGAATCAAACTGTTCCCAGGCCAGCATGGCTCAGTGGTTGAGCGTTGACCTATGAACCAGGAGGTCACAGTTTGATTCCCAGTCAGGGCACATGTCCGGGTTGTGGGCTCGATCCCCAGTGGGGGTTGCAGGAAGCAGCTGGTCAATGAATCTCTCTCATCACTTTTGTTTCTATCTCTCTCTCCTCCCTTCCTCTCTGAAATTAATAAAAAAGTATATATTTTTAAAAGAATCAAGATGTTTGATTCTAAAAGTCCCAAGATATTGTTTGTAACTTGTCTGCCTCACAGAGAAGTCAAGAGACCCCAACCCCCACAACATAGCTTGAGCCAAATGGAGGCACCCAGGAGTTACTCCCACCACCTCCCAACCAGTGATAATGCTTCCCTTTAGAGGCCTCTCCTTCCTTGTAAGCCTGCCAGTCCCTTCTACTCCTGTTTGAACCAGCTGTTCTAAGGCACTGATCCTCAGGAGAAAGGATGGATACCTGACTGTGGAGTAAACAGCTGAGAAGACTGATTCTGTGGTGTGAAGAGTAAACACCTTTGCTCTGAGCCCAGTCTTGCCCCCCCCCCCCACACTTCCCCTGCACCATCCACTTCCCAGATACGCACTGTAATCTTAAACCAGTTCTTGGAGGTCCCATCCTGGCTGCTGCCAGCCCCTCCTCTCGGTGGGGGAACTCTGTCTCTCCGCACAGTGACGTGGATGCGGTCTCGGTCATGCCAGTTATCAACCCGACGGTTAGGTCGTGCAGCATAGGGGTTGCTGTGGGGAAGCCAACAGTCAGACATCGCAAATAGTCAACCATCAAGCTGGCCTGGCATTTCCCACTCCGGTAGGTAGAAGAGATGACCTGGCGTGAGAGGGCTGTGCAAATGAAGTGACTAAAGTCAAACCACGAGAGGCAAAAGCAGCACCGAGAGCTGGAGACGCTGTAAGGACCGACCGACCGACTGGCTTGAGGGATAGATGAGGGGCATCGCCCCGTCACGGAGTGGGACGCGTACAGCTGGAGGCTGCGAGAAAGCAGCTTACTTACTATCGTACTCGGGGAACATCCTGGGCATCACTCATCGCCACGTCTCTGTCATCGTCCTCCAGGCGGGGCGTCCGAACGCCAGCACCTCCTCTTCCAGACCGGCGGTTCCCCTCCCCACACTTCCACCGGAAAGGACCCCGGCCTTTCTTCCTTCTCTGAGGGAAGCTAACCCGATCATCGTGCTCTGCAGGTGGAAAGAGAACACAGGTTAGAAGAGTATCGCTGGTCTAGCTGCCTAGCTGTGGCCACCACCGCGGCCCCGCTCCATGCAAACCCTGGCTGTCCAGAGAAACCCTCTGTGGGGGCAGCCTCGGGGAAAACCGCCGGGAAACTTCAGGGCTTTTGAAAAATAAGCAGAAGCTGGAGCTGCGGAGGAGCAGCAGACGGGGGAGGGGGTGATTCAAAGTGGAACCGGACACAGCCGGCCCCTGAGTCCCCTGAAACCTGCTTCTCCCACTCAGCAGCGGGGGAGGGTCTCCCCAGCCCACCAACCACAACCCGCATGGCCGGCTCCGGCCAGCAGCTGCTCGCGCCCAGTGCCCATGCCCCGGACAAACACGACCAACGTGAGGGCGTCTCAAAGGCCTGATGGCAAACGGCCCCTCGGAGGCCTGGGAGCGCGCTCTTCGCTTCTTTGGCCAGAAGTGTCTCTTGCTCAGAAGACAACCCCAGCTGCGGGCTCGGGGCAGCGAGGCTTAACCCGGGTCCTCAAAGACGCCCCGACACCACCCTCTGAACCCCGGTGTGGGAATGGCTCCTGAAAAAGGCCCAGGACTCCCCAAAAGGGCCTCACGCAGCACTCTGCCAACAGTGAGCTTCAAGAAACGGCCCTAGAAAAAAGGAATAAAGGAACAGAAGGCCCCGCTAAGAGAACGTCCTCCCGTGCCAGGCACTAGGATGCTCCAGGCACCAGGCATGGTCTCATTCTCACACTCGCACTCACACACACGGAGGGCGCGGACTGAGGGCGTGGAGGCTGCTGCTACTGCTTCGGGGGTGGGAACGCGGCCCGAGCTTCTCTCTCAGGTTGGGTGAGCCACGCAGGCCTGCGCCTGGGCTGCCCGTGAGCTGCAGACCACGGCCCGGCCCAGCAGGGTCGCCACCCAGGCCGAGGGGACGGGCGGTCCAGCACCCCGCTGGCGTGTTAAGTAAAATATTTTGCCCAAGTCAAAGCCGCAGGAAGCGGGGCAAGGCCCCTGGACGCGACAGATAATGGGCGCATGGAGCCGGGAGCGTCCTGACTCACATCGGAGCCCGGCAGCCAGGCTGAGATGACAGGGAGCCGCGGCCCGGAGCTCCGAGGAACCGCGTCACCGCGCCGCCCAGCCACCCGCCGCCGGGGCCGCGGCTCGCAGCGCCCGGATTCCCGAGTCAACAGCTCGGCCCCCCGCCTCGAGTCCGGCCAGGCCCCCGGGCCGCCTCGCCCCCGGCCCGCGCCGCCACCGTTCCCCGCGGCCGCGGGCCCCTCGCGGCCTCCCGCCCCCGGGCTGCGGCCTAGGCCGACACCGCCCACCGGCCCGAGCGCTCCGCCCCGCCCGCCCGCCCGCCCGCCGAGCCGGGCCAGCACTCACCGCTGTATGACTTCCCTCCGTCCGCCATGGCGCAGCGAGGCGCAGGACGGGCTCAAGCGCGGCGCGACGCCACCAGACGTCAGAATGCCCACGGTCTCCGGGTCGCAGCGCTCCTACGCCCGGCGCCACCGCATTTGTGAGGCCAAGCGCGCGGCGCGCCACCGACGTCTCCAGGTGGTGGGTGGGGCCGCCTGGAGCACCGCCCACCCCGCGCGTGCGCACTGCCCGGAGCCGGCCGGGGGCGGGGCCCCCGGCGCACACCCTTCCCCAGACCCGGGTCGCCGAGCGCGGGGAGGTGCCTGCTCCGCCCGGCGCCTGTCTTTATCTGCCCGCTGCTGCGCCAGCACCTCCCGGGCAGTTGCTGAAGCAGCGAGAAGGCTGTGGAAGCCCAGGCCTCTGAAGGGAACGGGGAACAGGGGCCACACGACGGGCTCGAGGAAAGGAGATCCCAGGGACCGCTCACAGACCCCTGGAGGGATCCAGCCAGTGTTCGTCTCAGTTCCGCCCTCTGCGGATTTATACTTCGTTTTTCCTGCCTATAAATTGCAGTCGAGCCCCACGTTATGGCTCAGTGGTTGAGCATTCACCTAGGATGCCGGGGTTGTGGCTGGATTCCCAGTAAGGGGTGTGCAGCCTGATGTTTCTCATTGATGTTTCTCTCTTTTCCTCTCCCTCTTTTCTCCCTAAAATCAGTAAACACACTATAAATAAATAAAATAAAATTGCCCAGCCAGTGTGGCACAGTGATTGAGTGTCAACCTATGAACCAGGACATCATGGTTCAATTTTCAGTCCGGGCATATGCCCCAGTTGTGGCCTCAATTCCTAGTGTGTGGCCTGCCTGAGGCAGCCTATCATTCTCTCACAGATGTTTTTCCTCTCCCTTCCTCTCTGACACCAATTAAAAAAAAATTAGAATGTCAAGAAATAGAAAACTAAACATAAGCTCCAAAAGAGCAGGGCCCTTGACTAATTCATGGCTTTTTTATTTAGCAGCTGGTTCAGTACCATGCTTGGCACATGGCAGGAATTCAGCAAATACCTGTGAAATAAATGAATTTCTGACCTATGCGACCCCTCCATGAAGCGTTGCAGAGTCAAACGATTGATTTGTCAAGCTTTAGTGAGCAACTGTCTTCACAAACCTCCCCATCTACCACAGATGTGCTATGCCAGGCCCACATGGTGTGTCAACTGGGTATTGAAGAGTCCAGCAAGACCACCTGCTGAACAGAGGCCAAGGGGAGAGGAAATATTAAAATGCCAGGGCTAGAAAGGTGTAGGGGTCCTCAAACTTTTTAAACAGGGGGCCAGTTCACTGTCCCTCAGACCGTTGGAGGGCCGTAGTTAAAAAACAAAAACAAAAAACTATTAACAAATTCCTATGCACACTGCATACATAATATTTTGAAGTAAAAAAACAAGGTGGCAAAAACACCCGGTAGGCCGGATAAATGTCCTCGGCGGGCCGCATGTGGCCCACGGGCCGTAGTTTGAGGACCCCTGGTAGACTCTCTTAGACCCCCCAAAGAACTAGGCCAAGTTAGTGTATGGTGATTGTTGTCTCTATAGCTTGAGCTTCCTTTGTGTTGAGATGAGAGGACTCCAGTGACCTCATAATGATGTGGCTGTGAGTCCTGGTCAGGAATGACAAAGCACATTAACCTCCCTGGAGGGTGGGTATTCCAGGCAGGTCTCCTCCTCCTGTGACTGGCTTGGAGTTGGTGAGGGGCTTGGAGGGAACCAAGAGCCTCAGCTGGAGCTGGGAATGAATTCTTCACCTTTCACTCTTGAGCTTCTGCTTCATCCAGCTCAAGGAAAAACTGGGACCAACCAGTTAGATGCAGATGAAACAGGTCCAAATACTGCTGGAAATGGTCCTGGAAGTTGCCGCCCATCAGGAATGCACTGAGGTCCTGCTTGCCCCTTTGAAAGGAAGCTGCCATGCCACTGAAGTGCTGCTGTACTTGCTTCTCCTGCCTGCAGGCCACTGCGCAGAGCCCAACGCCTGGCCCCTCACAGCCACTGACCCAACCCTTCCAGTTCTTGACCTGGGTATGGGCTCACTCCACTTGTTGCCTAGGCCCTTCGACGCTCCCACCCAGAAATGACGACATGGCTAGTGAGGCTGTCAGTCTTGCTGTAATTGGGAGAAAACAGCTGCAGCTCACTTGGCAGACTGAGTCACCAGCAGCCAAAGTTGGGGTTGTGCAGGCAGCTGAGGTGCTCAGGGCCCCCTGCCTCACATAGTGAAGAGAGGAAGAAGAAAGAGGTCAAATTTTAACCCAGATGGGAAAGTTGGTCCCAGGGGCAGTTTCGCTTCCTCTTCTCACTCTCAGGATATGAGGAAGGGCATCATCTCCCCTTGCTGCCAAAGTTCCCTTTGGGAGAGGCTGGGGAGGGCTCATAAAAATCTCCTACTGGAGACAACCTCCTCACTGGCCCCTAGGTGGCCACTGCCCCTTTCCAGCCACTTCACAGCAGAATTCAAATCCAGAACCCTGGGTTTCAGGGCCTGAGGGTGGTGAGGGGAGAATAGGGTGGCTGGCCAGAGGCAAGGAGAAGGGGACCAGGGGCAGTGGCCATTCTTAGCAGTTCCAGGAAAACAGGGCCTTTCTCCCAAGCACCCTGCACAGGCTCAGTGGCAGCACTGGCCACCTGCCCCCAGGTGGGGTGGAAACCCCCACGGAGTGCCTCTGAGTAGAGAAGGTTCAGGCAAGGAAGACCACAAAGATGATGAAGAAGACAATGAGGATGAGGAAGATTTTGACCATGAGCCACCGGTTGGAGGTAACTGACTGGAAGTACTTGAGGATCTCTGAATGGGCGCCCTCCACATCCAGCTGGGCTCCCATCACGTTCTCATCAATCCTAGAGACAGGCGAGGAGGAGAGGAGACAGGACACTGATTAGAAAGCATGCTACCGAAACATAGTGACATGAAGAGGGTTGCAGTGCGTAAGAGTAAAAAAACGTTGTAAGCATGTCTTTCCCTTCCCACTCTGTTCCCCCAGAGGTTACCTTTTTGCCTGCTCTCTCCTAAGCTCCACGAGCCTTTCTGTCCTTATAACTTGTTTCCTCAGCCTATGCAGTCCAGCTGGCTCACTTCTACTACCTCTGTAACTTTCCAAATAAACTTTCTCTTATAATTTGAAACAAAGTGTTTATATGCAATATGATCCCATTTTTTGTGTACATGGGAGTGTGTGAGTGTGTGTGTGTGTGTGTGTGTGTGTGTGTGTAAAAAGCTCTGGAAGTCTGACTGTGGTGGCTCAGTGGTGGAGCATCAATCTATGAACCAGGAGGTCACGGTTTGATTCCTGATCAGGGTACATGCCCAGGTGGGGCTTGATTCCTATTGGGGGGCACACAGGTGGCAGCTCGATGATTCTCTCTCATCATTGATGTTTCTATCTCTCTCTTCCTCTCTGAAATAAATAAAAATCCTTTTTTCAAAAAGAAAAGAAAAAGCTCTAGAAAAGTAACAAAGAAGTCTTGGTTCTGATTTGAAAATCAGCTCCGCAACTTATTACCTGATGACCCTAAGCCAGTCATTTAACTTCAAGTTTCATTTCCCTCAACTGAAAAGGAAGGAAAAATGAAGGTAACACAAATCCTACTTATCTGAATTAACCAACATTAAGTGCTCGATCCACACTAAGAGCCCCCAAATATTAGCTATTATGATTTTTTTTTCTCATTAGTACTTACTTTTTAGAAATGTTTATTAAATTTATTGGTGTGATATTAGTTAATAAAATTATATAAGTTTCAAGTGTACAATTCTATAATACATCATCTATATATTGTATTATGTGTCACCATCTAAAGTCAAGTGTCTCAGTATTTATTGATTTTCGTCTAGTAAGCATGTGTTGCATTTATAATGGGGAGGGGGTGTGAAAGTTCACAGGCCTACCTGGTCAGCGTAGCTCACTGACTGCGCATTACCTAACCAAGAAGTCATGGTTCGACTCCCGGTTGGGGCACGTGCCTGGACTGTGGGCTCGATCCCCAGTGTGGGGAGTGCAGGAGGCAGCCAATCGATGATTCTCTCTCATCACTGATGTTTCTATCTCTCTCTCCCTCTCTGAAATCAATAAAAAGATATTATAAAGAAAAAGTTCACAGGCCATTCCAGTCAGGAAATCCTGGTTCTAAGTAAGACAGAAAGAGAAGCTTAATCATATGAACAGGAAGTCAGGGGATAAGAAAAGCCCCACATTAGGAGGCAATGTCTCTCCAGGGAATAGAGAAGTCCTCAGAGGAAGGGCAATCCCTTGAGAGAGTGCTGAGAAGGAGGAAACATTTCCCAGCCAGCCTGCATGTGCAATCCTGAAAGACTAACACAATCCTGGGCTTTGCAAAGGGAGGCCCTGGGAGCAGAGACTTTTCCAAGTTGTGAGGATAGAAAAGTCAGTGGAGCAGGCAGTCCAGCTGGAGAGTGAGAGGAAAGGCCAGGCCACGGCTGCAAGCCAAGGTCCTGCGTCATGAGGACTGTGAGCTCATCTGTCTAAGTACAGGAGCCTGGATTGTACTTAACTTCCTACCTATGTCACAGAGGCTAACTAAAGTGTCAGGTTTTCTAGCTTTGGGCTGTAATTACATTTCTCAGTGTGGGTGCATCTGTCATCTCACCTATATATATAAAAGGCTAGTATGCTAAGTGTTCGCTGTGGTGCGCGCTGACCACCAGGGGGCAGACGCTCAACGCAGGAGCTGTCGAGCTGTAGTGACTTGGCAGCAGAGTTTCTCTGGTGACACACCCAGAATCAGAGAGGAGGGAGCCCGATTCCTCGAGGGGCCATGTGATTCCACCTTCGGCCGTGGGTTATTGTTGCTGGGGCACTGTCGGCCCTGAATCTGGTTTACTGCACTTGGGTTTGCATTCCACACCCTGTACAACAGCAACTTTTCAGAGTGCCTTCTCGCATTCCAGGACCCCTCTGGGAATGTCAGAGAGCTGGTTTCAGCCCACAGGCCAGGCTGAGGAACCCCACTTGCCAGAGGGACCCCACTCACTCCGCAGATGCTGGGAAGGGACCACAGGAAGTTGTCTCCAGGGTGTGGCCAGCCCATCTTGCTCAGTCCCACCCTGCCGGCCACCTTCTAACTAATTTCCTTTCAATGTGCACGAATCTGTGCACCAGGTCACTAGTGTTCAATCAAGCTCACACTGGCTTTAACAAAAATGGAAAATAATAAATGCAATCTGGCATATAAAAGATTTAAAACGGAAGTCAATGAATGAAACTAATAAAAGGGAACATGGGTGTAAAAAACAAACAAACAAACTACAAATTAATAGGACACCGAGAGGAAATAACAGGGGAGTTATAAAATGAAAATGAATGGGGGCAGAAAATAATGGCTTGGGAAGGAGAGGGTAAAGAAAATGAAAAAGAAAAAGTTTACATGGGGAGGAGGACAAAAGGATGTTTTACTGCTGGCTCAGTAGTTGAACGCTGATCAGGAGGTCATGGACTTAATGCCCAGTCAGGGCACATATCTGGGTTGTGGGTTCAGTCTCCAGTGTGGGGCATGCAGGAGGCAGCCAATCAATGATTCCATCATTGGTGTTTCTATCTCTCTCTCCCTTTCTCTCTGAAATCAATAAGAAAAATAAAATTAAAAAAAAAAGAATGAAGGTGACAACTGTGTTGCACACCTAAAACTGATATAAAATAATATTGAATGTAAACTGTAATTTTAAAACATTAAAAACTTTTTAAAAATAATGAAGCTCCTGGCTCAGTTAGTTGAGTGCCATCCTGTGCACTGAAGGGTCTCTGGTTTGCTTCCTGCCTGGGTTTTGGGTTCAGTCACTGGTCAAGGTACATGCAGGAGGCAGCTGATTGATGTTTCTCTTTCACATCATGTTTCTCTCTCCTTCCTCTCTCTCTTTCTTCCTTCCTCTTTCTCTAAAATCAATACAAAAACAAAAAAAGAAAAAGATATTTTCAAATAAAAGTAAAAGAACTTGTTAGCAGATCTGCACTACAAAAAATGCTGAACTTCTGCCATAGCCAATCTGGCTCAGTGGACAGAGCGTTGGCCTGTGGACCAAAGGGTCCCGGATTCAATTCTGGTCAAGGGAACATACCTTGGTTGCAGGCTCCTCCCTGGCTCAGGCCCTGGTCAGGGCACGTGCAAGAGGAAACCAATCAATGTGTTTCTCTCACATCAATGTTTCTCTCTGTTTTTCACTCTCTCTGAAAGATCAATGGAAAAATAACCTGGATTGAGGATTAACAAAACAAAACAAAAGGCAAAAAATGCTGAAGTTCTTCAGGTTAAAGGGAAGTGATACCAGATTAAAAGTGGGTATTCAGGAAGGAATGAAGAACATTGGAAATGGTAAAAACATGAGTAAATATAAAAGACTATTTTTTCTCTTCGTTAAACTTTAAATACATGTTTTTAAAAATAGAGTTTTATTGATTTCAGAGAGGAAGGAAGAGGGAGGGAGGGAGGGAGGGAGGGAAGGAGGGAAAAGCATCAATGATGAGAGAGAATCATCCACTGGCTGCCTGCTGCATGCCCTCTACTGGGGATCAAGTCTGCAATCTGGGCATGTGCCCAGAGTGGAAATCAAACCACAACCTCCTGGTGCAGAGGTCAATGCTCAACCACTGAGCAACACAGCGGGCCGTATGTGTATTTCTAACAATGAATCTTCCCTATTAGGCTTGAAGTCCTGCAAGTGCAGGGATGTTTATCTCTTTTGTCCAAGGCTGTAGCTATATCTCAATAACCCAGTGATTTTCACCCTTTTTCATCTCACAGCACACATAAACTACTAAAAATGTACTATATTTTTGCTGATCTGATAAAAAGAAGTAATTTTGATTCATTCACATAAGTAGGCTATTGTTGAGTTGGTTGTTGTCATTTTTTTAAAAATCCTCACCCAAAGATATCTTATCCATTGCTTTTTAGCCTATAATTGTAATTATAGCATCATGTGCGAGACATTGATTGGTTGCCTCTTGCACCAGCCCCCAATGGGGCCAAGAATTAAACCTGCAACCCAGGTATATGCCCTTGACCTGCCCTTGACTGGGAATCCAATTCATGACCCTTTGGTGGGTGGGCTGATGCGCTAACCACGGAGACACTGGCCAGGGCTCTGTTGTCATTTTTTTATTTCACAATCTAAGGGGGAAAAAGGTCAGTGTCCCTCACTAAATAGTCAGATATTGTATATTTTAAAAATTCTTGCTGCACACAGGTTGAAATTGCTGCTGTAACAGGTTGAATGAATAGTAAGCGCCAAAGAGGAAGAGCTGATAAAATGCCTCTCACAGCCCCAGATGGTTTGGCTCAGTGGACAGAGCGTCTGCCTGCAGACTGAAGGGTCCCAGATTGATGTTTCTATCTCTCCCTCCCCTCTCCATTCCTCTCTGAAATCAGTAAGAATATACATATATGTGTGTGTGTATATATATATTTTTTAAATATATTTTTATTGATTTTTTACAGAGAGGAAGGGAGAGGGATAGAGAGTTAGAAACATCGATGAGAGAGAAACATCGATCAGCTGCCTCCTGCACACCCCACTGGGGATGTGCCCGCAACCAAGGTACATGCCCTTGACCGGAATCGAGCCTGGGACCTCTGAGTCCACAGGCCAACGCTCTATCCACTGAGCCACACCAGTTAGGGCTACATACATATTTTTAAATGCCTCTGACAGTAGCAGGAGGCGCCAGAGGAGCAGAGAGGCCCTCCCATGGGTGGGCTCTGCCTCCCTCCACCTCATCCCATCCCTCTGATTATTCTGGTCTTCTTTGATTCTTGAATACAGCAAGAATGTCCCCTCTGAGAGCCTTAGCGGTCCACACTGCCTAGAACACTTTCTTCTTTGCATGGTTGGATCCCTCTTGTCATTCAGGTCTCTGCTTTAATCAACATCACGGTCTTCAGAATGGCCCTCTCTGCCACCCAATGCGATGTACCTACGAGTCAAGTCACTTTCCTTACACGTCGCCCTGCGTTAACTCCCTGTCTGACGATGTCGTTAATTCTTTTGAACAGGGTGTGCATGCATTCCACACACACTTACAAAAGTTAAGCTCCATGAAAGAGACTTTGCTTTCTTTCTACTCATTGCTGTATGCTCCACACCTAGAACAGAACCTGACAGGGAACCGGTGTGCTGTGCCCTGGGGGCGGGCAGGCATTCTATTCTTCCGACGACTGTCCCTGAGGACCTCAGGATGCCAACCACTCGCAGGGAGAGAAAGCTCTTCTGTTTGGGGTGAGAGAGAGAGAGTCTCACCTCTGAATGGTTTCTTCCTGTTCCTTAACCATGTGTGCCAACTGCTGAAAGATGGAGCCCAGCTCAACAATTGTGGACTCGATGTTCTGCATGGTGTCTGCTCGGCTCTGGATGTAGGAATCCTTCAGAGCAGAGAGCGAACATGAGCATGGGGAGCTTCGCAGGGCAGGGCCTGCCTCCTCCAGACCCTCCCAGCTTGCCACTTCACATGGCACATTCCAAACCCTGGCTTGCGGCCCACAGAGAGCATTGGGGCAACTCCTCCCCAGCTCCGAACCTATGTACCTGCTCGTCAATGAGCTGCAGCTGCTGGCTGGTCCGAGAGTCCAACATGTCGATGGCCACATCCCCGGAGGCACGGGACTCGGCCCCCAAAACCACGGCACCTCCTAGGAAGAAAGAAGACATGGTGTTTTTTTATTGGTTAAAAGCAGTTTCAAAGCCCACGTGCCCTGGATTTGAATCCCACTTACTAGCCTTATAACCCTGGACAAGTCATTTAACCCCTTTTGAGCCTCAGTTTCCTCACCTGTAAAATAGGGAATGATGATTGTTTTCTCAGAGGGTGGTTGTGAAAATTAAATGAGAGAATGTGAATAAAGTGAATGCACGAAGCATATTAGTAACTGTTATTCTTCTGAACGTGACTGAATTCATCCCCCAGAGTGAGAACGTGGGAAACCAAGTGTGGATCAGGAACACCATCAATGAAGCTGACCTCTGAGAGAGAAAGCTTAGCAACTTCCTTACCCCCGTATTCTCTTACCTAACCCCTGCCCTTAGACGATGCCATCACAACCAGAGTAACTAAGCTGTACCCCTCAAAACTCCCCGAGTGGCCTGTGACTTACCCAGGTGGTTGGGGGCAAGGGGCAGGGCTGACACAGGTGCTCGGGAGAACTGCTCCCGTCGGCTCCTCTGCTGCTTCAGGTTCTGGGGTTGGGGGAGAAATGCAAAGATCCTGAGGCTTCTGGAAAGCAGGTGGTTAGAGACCCTTCCTGTCGGCCATGACCCTGTCACCCTTCCCTTGCCTTCCAACTGTCTCTTTCATTTCCCTCCTGGACCCTTATCCCCAGACTCCTATCCCTCCTACACAGATTCTACTCACCTCTGTCCTTACTTCTAAGACGGATTTGAAGTCGTTAGACATGGAAGCCAGCTTTGACTGGAAGAAAAAGAGAAAGAGTCAGCAAAGGAAGACAAGGCCTTCTTGCCTTTCGTCTCCCCTCCCCCGCACCCAGGCCCACCTGTAGGGAGACCACTATGGTGTTGGAATGGGTCTGCAGGTGCCGGCCGCTCTGGCTGCCCTTGGCCCTCACAAAATCCTGAAGCTGGGCAATTTGCTTGTTGAGGCTATTGATATCCTGGTGAAAGAGCAAACAGAGAAACAGTATCAGCCAAGGAGTCCTCGGCCGGCCAGCGTTTCTCCCGCATAGACATCTCTGGCAGGGAAGACAGAGTGGGAGTTACTAACAGTTACAACAGTTACAAGTCAGCCCAAAAGGGCCCGCTGAGATTTCCCAAGCTCCGCAGTTTTCTCACGTTCAGTCCCTGCAGAGGAGAGACAAAGAGATGAAATCTGGCTGCATCGATGTATAAACAAATGACTTGTTTACCCCTCTACCCTACTGCCCTACTTCACACCATGATGCCAAGTTCAGGGTCACAAAAACACTTAAAAGGCCAAAATCTTAAACCCAGAGCATGTTAACCAACAAACACCTATGTGGTACCCAGGAGAAAAGAGGAGTCAAAGGCAACATGGTATTCCAAAAGCATCATTGAAACAATTTCTATATACAGAATTCCTTTTAGGCTGGCGCCATTTTGAGGCTAAGCCCATCTGGTTTTCCAGATGACCTAATACATTCATATTCCGTAAGAAAGAAAAAAAGTTTACTGCACCCTGTCCAGATAGCTCAGCTGGTTTAGAGCATCATCCCAATATGCCAAGGTTATGGGTTATATCCCTGGCCAGGGCACATACAAGAAATAGCCAATGAATGCATCAGTAAGTGGAACAACAAATGATGTTTCTCTCTCTCCCTTCCTCTCTCTCCCTTCCTCTCTCTCAAATCAATTAAAAATAAAAATGAGCCAGTTTGGCTCAGTGGACAGAGTGTTGGCCCATGGACTGAAAGGTCCTGGGTTCAATTCCGGTCAAGGGCACATACCTTGTTTGCAGGCTTGATTCCAAGCACTGGTTGGGGCATGTGCAGGAGGCAACCAACTGATATGTCTCTCTCACATCGATGTTTCTCTCTGTCTCTCTCCCTCCCACTCTCTCTAAGACTCAATGGAAGAATGTCCTCGGGTAAAGATTAACAAAACAAACAAATAAATAAAAAGTGTATCATTGCAAGAACGAAAGCTGTGACTTGTGCGAGGTCACACACAAGCCAGGCTTTCGGTACCAGACCAGTGCCTCGTCCACTCCCCAGCCCAGCCTGCTAAGGGCCCCATCAGACAAAGGAGATGAAGGAGGCCGCCGAGAACGGCAGAGGAATCAGAGAAAGAAGAAAAGGGAAGGGAAAGAGGGCTAGAACAGCAAGTTCAAGAAATAGACAGAGTGCTAACTGGTTGCTCAGCAGTTAGAGCGTCAGCCTGCGGACTAAAGGGCTCTGTTCTGATCAATGGGAAAAAACATCCTCAGGATTAACAAACAACAAGCTAGCTGGAAACAGGCTACCTGGAAATATGAGATTAGGCTTCTATCGCGCCAAAGTCTCCCCGGTTAGCATCTCCCCACATCGTATCCTCGCCCCAACCACTCTCTAGACTCTTGGATGACTTCCTCTGCTGACGGTGGGTCTGTCCCTTGGGAACGCTGATGCAACCTCCTCAGTCATGGGTCCAAACCTACATTTCAGGTTTTTTCCCCTTAAGATCTTCTTTCCCAGGTTTCCAGCTTAGAAAACAGCACCATGTCCCACCACAGTGCCCCAGCTAGGAGCTTCTAAATCACATACTCACACACCCTCAACCCACCTATCCGTATACCACAACACAACCGCATTCTATTGAGTGCTTACTGTGTACTTAGCACCATGTAAACACAATAGCAACCTCGGGTTTGCTTACTGTGTGTCGTGCAACTTGCTAAGCAGCTTACAACTTCCTTCGTACTTAAACTTAACACAGAAAACACCTTTTAATTCCCCCTCAAACCTATATCCCCATCTTCTTTCTTTTCCATTTTAGTAAATAGCACCGCCATTCACCAGTTGTTCAGACCAAAAACTTAGAGCCACCTTCAACTCCTCTTTTCCCTTAATCCACAGGGATCCTAGAAGGGACCCCAAGAACCCAGCTGAACCTGCTCACTCACCTCCTCTACTGAACCCATCCTTGCCCAACTGTCTGTTCTAAGAAAGCTCCACAAGCCTCCTTAGCAATCTTCCTCCTAGAGCTTGTCCCACTACCATCCAATTCTACACAACCAGAGTGATCTTTTCAGCCCCAAATGGGACACACATCCCTCTGCTTCCAATCTGCCCAGAGCTTCCCACTACATTAAAAACCCAACCCAGACCCCCTGCCTGGCTTGCACAGATGCTACCAGTTGATGGTCTGGCCCCCCCGCCCCCCGTCTCTGATCTCATCCCCTCCCCGTCTCCTCTGCACTTGCTATGCTGCAATCACGTTAGTCTCCTTCATGTCACCAAAGTCACGCACCCTTTAGAACCTCTTCCTTCGCTTTTCTCACTTTCTAGAAAGTGCTCCCACCAGATCTTGGATGAATGGCTTTTTCCTAACCATTCAGGTCTCAATGTCACTTATGTACCCCCATCCTACATCACCCCATCTAAAGTAGGCCCCTACCCTGAGTAACCCACTTACATTATTTTTTTAAATGTATTTTTTATTGATTTCAGAGAGAAAGGGAGAGGGGGAGAGAGCCAGAAACATCAAAGATGAGCATCACTGATAGGCTGCCTGCTGCACGCCTGCCATGGGGATCCAGGCAGCACCCTGACCAGGAACTGAACCATGACCTCCTGGTTCATAGGTCGACACTCAACCACTGAGCCACACCAGCTGGGCTTACCCTATTTCTTATTAAAAAATTTACCACTGTCTGAAACGGCCTGTTTTGTTTACTGGTATAGTGCCTAGTTTATCCATCAGAAAGGAATTTCCCAAAGACAGGAACACACATCTGCCTTGTTCGCTGCCCGATCCCCAGAACCAGGCAGCCAAACGCACTCAATAATGTGAGTGACTGGAAAATGAACAAGGGAAGCCTGACAGCCCCCGTGAGGTAGGTACTGCTACCAGCTCCCTTTTATCTGTAAGGGAACTGAAGCTCAGAGCAGTTAGGGACTTAGGTCACAGCGTAAGGGGTGGACCTGGGATTTGAACTCAGTCTGCCTGAATCCAGTTGTGGTTGTTGAACACCTTACGCAGTAACACTCCAACAGTTAGCGGAACCCCCTGTGCTACCCAGCACCGCATCTCCTGCATGCGTGTGCCCTTCGGCCTCTGCCCACAGCATCTCTGTCCTGGCTAGCTGCAGGAACTGCGGCAGGTCCTTCCTAGCCTCCCTGCCCACCCGTGCTCCAGCGTTTTCTCCCCTCCTTCCAAGGTCCTTCACCCTCCCAGTTTACTCTTATTACACTGTGCTGGAAAGCAAGGCATCACAACGTAGAGACCTGTGCCAGACCAGTGTCTCTCAGACAGAACTGGGATCTCGGTTCCAATGGCCTTTGCAGCCCATGGCATTCAGAGTGGTTCCATGCTCCTTAAAGGGGCCACAGTGAGCGTCACAGCCACCACCAATCCACCTTTACAGCCTCATCCACCTCCTGCCAATGACGCATTCAGCCACCAAGCACCGAGCACCCACCCAACGCCAGGCCTGTCGCAGGCCTTTGGGGTTCATCTGTGAACAAGCAGAAAGGAAAAGGATCTCTGTCCCTGGGCACTGCCTTTTTTTTTCTCTTTCATTTTTGAGGGAAAATGAGGTAGGTGGGAGAGAACAAGGACAAACTATAAACATAATGAGCTAATTATACAAAACCCTGCAATGATCCAAGTGCTTTACGAAAGAAAACAGCTCTGGCCGGGCAGCTCAGGTGGTTAGAGCATCGCCCCGATAGATTACGGTTTGATCCCCAGTCACGGCACATACAAGGATCAACCAATGAATGCATAAATAAGTGCAACAAACCATATTTCTCTTTCTCTCTCCCCTTTCCTCACTAAAATTAATCAATTGAAAAACTATAATAATAAAAGCATAATATGCTAATTAGACCAGATGTCCTTCCAGATGAAGCTGGGGCTGTGAGGAAAGCCCGGGTCCCGAGTGCCAGAGGGAAGCTGGTGCTGGCAGCCGGAGAAGGAAGGCCTGCTGTTGCACAAACTTCTTGCACCGGGTCTATAGTTATTAGATAAATAAATACTAACCAAGAACAGAGCAAGGTAAGGGAGATCAGAACTTTGGTTGCTGGATTTATTAAACAGCACCATCAGGTAGGCCTCCTGAGCAGGTGACATCTGAGCAAGGCCTGAACTCTCCCTGTTAGAAGCCGTGCCTCTGCACTCAGTTTTCTCTGCCTGGAATTTTCTTCACTGGCTCCGTACAAACTTTAAAAACTAGCTCAGATTTGACCTCCTCTATAATTTTCCAGCATTCCAGACTATTTCATTCATTTTTTTAAATCTTTATTGTTGAAAGTATAACACATGCCCCCTTTCATTCATCTTTTTGTAAAATGTTTTCTATACATGTTACGGGGCTGGGCACTCTTCTAGACAACAAACCCTTGAAGGCAGAATCTTGTCGCATGTTTGGGAGATAAGTGCCAGTGCAGTGTTTTGTACACAGGCGATAATAAAACAATGACGAGGCTCAACGGATGAGCCAGATGTTTAGGGCTAACTCCAGAAACTTGCTCTGGGCCTCCACGGCAATGGAAAATGCTGGAAGTGATCTGACCGGAAACCTGGGCTCTCTTGATAGCTAGTCGCTCACCTGTTTGATGATGTAAGTTAGCTCCTCAATCTCCACCGCTTTATCATCAAAGAGGGACTTGCGCTTTGCCACTGCGGAGATAAAGAAGACAAGACGGGTGACCTCAAAGACAAGGCTCAGGGAGTACGGTTCCTCCACCCTCTTTGGTCCACTGCCCGTTCCGGAAACACCCAAGAGCACTCACAGATCGTCAGCTTCTCCAGCTTGGCGAAGGTGTTGCTGAGGTCTTTCCCGATGCGCCTGCAAGCAAGCGTTGGTGAGAACACCGTGGGGAAGAGCAGGAGAGGGCCTACTCCCCGCTTAGCTCCAGCACAACCCACCCCAGCCCTCACAGCAGGCCAGCAAAGGCACCTCCTCCTCCTCCTCAGACACGGCCTCGGCCCTCGCCACTCCTCCCCACTCACTTGGCCATGAGGGAGAATTCGCTGCGCTGCCGGACAGCACGGAGAGCCGGCTTGTTTGTCGGTATCCCATTCTGAAAAGCAACGTCGAGAGGTGAAGCTTGAGTCCCCTTCCCCATCACCAGCTTCCACTGCTCTCGGCTGTCCCCTAACCTCTCTGTAGGACTGACGTCTTCTCCACCAGAGGTCTCAGGGGAGGAGCGGCACTAGCAGGGGAGAGCCCTAGGTTCTAACCTCCATTCCATCACTTAGTAGCTGGGTGTCTGGGGCAAGTTACTCACACCATTCTGAGTCTGTACCTCCTCTCCTACGAAACAAAGACAACCACACCACACACCTCCCTATGGTTGTAGCCAAGATTAAAGGACACGGGATGGCAAAAAGTGTTTCAGCCAAATAGCTGGTACACTGTAAAGACTAAATACAGCCCTGACCAGTGCGGCTCAGTGGATAGAGCGTCGGCCTGCAGACTCAAGGGTCCCAGGTTCGATTCCGGACAAGGGCGTGTACCTCGGTTGCGGGCACATCCCCAGTTGGGAGTGTGCAGGAGGCAGCTGATTGGTGTTTCTCTCTTGTCGACATCTCTAGCTCTCTATCCCTCTCCCTTCCTCTCTGTAAAAAGTCAATATAATATATATTTTTTAAAAAAGACTAAATACATAGCTGGAATTACCATTCTATTCTTCCGATCTGGGAACCCAGGAGGATAGCGGGAAAGCTCTTGGAGGGGGTAGTACAGAAGAGCAGGTATTAACAAGGGCTGAGCAGTGAAAGTCTTTGAAATTACACTCAGGTCCCACCTCCAGTCACAAAGTCTGGATCAAGGCAAGGGGATGCAATTTTTTAAAAAAGCACTCCAAGTTGATTTTGATAAAAGGTACTTGTCTAGAAAGCTCCCTTCAGTTTACAGACCTAGAATCAGAGCGCGCCTGTGGCAGAGCTATACCAGGACTAGCATTCAAAGTGGCTGTCTCTGGGCTAAAGGCTCTTTCTAGGACCTGTGCCTTCTCCAAACCCAATGTATCTAGCCCCCTCTCCTCCTCCCTGATATTCCTTCAGGACCCGCAACCCTCCCCTCCAGGTAGGTCCCTGGCACGAGGAGGTCTGTATGTCTGGCTGGAGGTAGCGAGCCCACCTCTTCACACATCCCACCGCCCCCTCCAAGCCGGGCCAGTCCCCCATCAGGCTCAGGCTCCTGCCTCGCCGCTGCCGCTCTCTCCCGCGCCCGGCCCTTACCTGACGGCTCTGCAGGAATTTGCAGGCAGACAGGAACTCCTGGGTCCGATCCCGGCAGGACATGGTGTCGGGAGGGGGAGGGACCAGGGCCACTGGGGGGGGCGGAGGGGCGAGGTCGCTGCTGCGACTGCCCGCAGTTGCAGGGGACAGGACCTGTGTCTTTGAGAGACCCAGGTAGACACCCTGATCCGTGTTCTTAGTCCCGTAGCGTTTCCTCGGGATCATTGAGACGCATCACCTCGGGCTGCTGTGGAGGGGACAGTGTCATTCCCAGGCCTCTTCCCCAGAAACTCCCCCGACCAGCAAATTCTTGTGCCCCGAAGCCAACCGCGGATCCTGGGGCCCGGCGGCCACAGGCAGGGCCCCTTCCTCTCCGGCCTAAGCCGCTCCGCTCCTCACTCTTCTTCCAGCTTGGCTCCGGCGGCCGGAGCGCGGGCCGGGGGCCCCCAAGCAGAGACAGGGCCAAAGGCAGGACCCGCGGCCCCAAAGCTCCAGCTCGGCCTGTGCAACTGCCCCCAGGCCCTCGCTGGGCCTCCTCGGATCCGCGGATTCCTTCCCCTCCTCAGGGAGAAAGGGTAACGGACCTTCTCAGGGGGGGACACACTTCGGTGGGCGGAGGGGGAGAAATCTCCGGGTGTTTATTTGAAACAGGAAGTCCCACCCCCACTCAAGCGCCGCCTTCTAGGGGACTGCAACTAGTGATTAGCTAGTGCCGACGTCTTTCTTAACAGAGGCTTTCCTGATTGGACACCGAGGTACTCGCTCACCCCGAGCCCGGCCGGCAAGACTTGTCCGCTCGCCCCTGGTTTCCTCCCCCCCCAGCCCCCAGCCGTCATCGCCCCCGGAGAGCCGCGGCCCCGAGCTGACACGGCGGCCTCTTAGAGCAAGTCCTACCTTCTCTCCGCTGCCTGCCGCCGCCGCCGCCGCCGCAATCTCCTGGGTCGTCACCGCCTACTCCCCGGGCGCGGAAGCCTCCGAAACTCGACCAAAGACTAGAGGCCGCCACGTCACCCACACGTAACCCCTCCCCCGGTGACTAGAGGGCGGTACCACGCCTGTTCGAGCCCGGTACCCAGAGGGCCACGCCCCCCGCCCAAATACAAGAACGACTCCGCTCTCCCATTGGCTAGGCCGCAGTCGTGACCCCGCCCCTAGGAAATAGAGCGGGGCTCCATTGGGCTGGGCCAGCCCTTGAGGGAGGAGCCTTAAAGAGACCGCAGCCCGGGCGGTGCGGGAGGAAGAGCAGCAGAGGCAAAAGCGTTCCGGCTAGTACACGTTAGAAACTTTATTCTCTGGAAGCTGGGGAGGCCTGAGAGCAGGGCAGGGGTCATCCCTTCTCCGGCTCCTCCCGGATATCCTCCGGGTTGTTCTCCTGGAAGGTACACCCATGCTTGATTGACTGCCTCTTGGCTGTCCGCGAGCCCCGACGGCTGAACAAGGAGAGCCGCCGCCACAGCACGGTGATCAGAAGGCTTTCGTTAGACTTGGGATTCCGGTGGTCCGACGAGTTCGCATCGACCTCTTCGGTGTCTGCGAGGATGAAGCGGCCGCTGAACTCCACTCCCTCCTCCCGCCTCCCGCCCCTGACCCCTCTCTCGTCCCCTGGGCATCCCAGCTGTTCCAGTTCCCACCTTCCTCGACTTCCTCCGGTGCGGCCCCGTCGGGCTTCCCAGAGGAGGTTTTCAAGTCCTTGTCTTGGCAGCAGCCCATGGCCGGCTGGGGCCGGCTCGCCCGGCACTCGGCGCTACCACTCCAGCCCACCTGGCTCCCACCAGCTTTTGTGACGTCAGATATCCCTCCGCTCCAGCTCAGAGAGCAGCAACCCCTTTGATTTCTCCCATCACAAAAGGCGCAGGGTCATGATGGGTGTCAGCTGTTTTTTTTTTTTTTTAATAAAATCACTTTATCGATTTTTTGCAAAGAGGGAGAGGGATAGAGGGTTAGAAACATCTATGAAAGAGGAAAGAGAAACATCGATCAGCTGCTTCCTACACACCCCCTACTGGGGATGTGCCCTTGACCGGAATCGAAGGGGGACCTTTTAGTCGCCAGGCCAAGGCCCTATCCATTGAGGCAAACCGGTCAGGGCTCAGCTGTTTATTTACAAAGTGAGATCAGGCCCTTCAGGGGCTAGTAGAGCCAGGCCGCTTCTTCTTTCTCCGTCGGGTCTGGAAGACCCCTGATGTCTGTTCCAAATCAGGGAGCTTGCGCTTGGCAGCTGCCTCCAAAGAGGCCCAAAGTTCATCTGCCTCTGTGTCTTCTGAGGACAACTGGCTGGGCTCTTGAGGCTCCGGCGGCTCATCCTAGTCAATGGGGAAAAGCTTAGGAGTCAGGGGCACAGTAAGACCCGAAGGGGAGGAGGCTTCACTGGAAGGAATCTCCCCGGGTCCCACCACTCCCATTTCCTGCTCTGGGAAACAATGCCCATCCGTGTCCCTGTGTCCCTCTCGGCAGGTACCCTGTCAGGACTATAACTATTAACACTCCTCACAAAAATGAAGTCACTTGGCAGGGAGATGGGCAGGTCCCGTCTGTTCCAGCTGCTTCCTGTTTCGCCCCATGAGAAATAAATCTCACATCTATGCTCTTGGTCCCAGCCTTCCCAGACCCAACTGCTTACCTCCCAGTTATCCCTGCCTGACAGAAGAAGGCAGTTCAGTTGAGACTTCAGATAAACCTGCAAGAGACCAAGGGACCTTAAGGAATCAAACACAGTGAAATGCACAGAAGTGTGAACGGGGGTCCCAGGAGACGCATGCTCTCACCTTATGCTCCAGGCCCCGTGGATCCCGGATCCTGTGTACCCTCAGCATTCTGTCCAAGCCACAGGAGGCTAGGAGAGGCTTGGAAGGGTGGCACTGCAACCCTCTGACACTGCCTGCCAGCCCCTTCAGACAGCCCAGTAGGCGCCCTGGAGAAAGGGGGAGGCATTAGGGGAGCCAAACACCAGTACTGAGTATTTATTGTTGAAATCACTTTTCATTTCGGGATTTAATCCTTAACACATTTTTTTGCGGGAAATGAGTAAAATCGGATCCACCAGGGAGACTGTCAATGGACATGAAGAAACATACATTGGAACCTCTAGCAGGAACCGGCAAAAATAAAAATGTTTTACGTCGTTGTCGTGTGTGTGCCACTCATAAACTACGCAGTGAAACGCGGTACATGTGCAAGTTTTGTAATGTACCCCTGCACAAAGGAAAGTGTTTCGAACGCTACCACACAGGGGCAGGGAAATGCCCGCTTATTAACACAACGCTGAGATGGGAGTTACCATTATATCCATTTTACAGGTCAGCTGCAGCACAGGGAGTTGAAGTAATTTGCCCAAGGTCATACAGCTTTTGAAACCAGGATTTGAAGCCAGACAAACTGATACCTAAATGAGGGTTCAACCGCCCCAGGGAATGCCTCCGAGGGAATTCTGTCCCACCCCCCTGCAAGGCTCCCCAGTCCACTACCTTGCCGAAGGTCAATTTCTGCCAGCTGCCCATGAGTGTTCCCTACAATCACCGAGCTGAGGAGTAGAGCAGAGGCAGGTGGGGTCAGCAGGAGCCTCCTGAAGTCCTTCCTGGCCCCACTCCCTGCCCTCTAAACCAGCTTTTCTCAACCTGTGTGTGGGTCACGACCCCTTAGGGGGTCGAACGACCCTTTCACAGGGGTCACCTAAGACCATCCTGCATATCAGATATTTAGATTACGATTCATAACAGTAACAACATTACAGTGATGAAGTAGCAACAAAAATAATTTTATGGTTGGGTCACCACATGAGGAACTGCATTTAAAGGGCCAGAAGGTTGAGAACCACCGCACACTCACTTGCCCCCGGGAGTGAGAGTCATGGCTGTCAGTGGGTACTCTCCATATGTGGCCTCGAGGACTGGCCGGCGTTGGGGGGAGGCGGGATCATAGACACGGACCTGGAAGAAGACTTAACTATCACAAGGGTACCCTCACCCTGTATCCCCACATCGTCACCCCCTCCTTCTTATACTGCTTTCCTGTGTATGATCCACCCTTAGAGAAACTTTCTCACTGACATGTAGCCCTCTTCTCCGAGTGCTGGGGGGTGGGGGAGAACAGCTTAGCAGCATAAATGGACAGGGCAGAGGGGAGTGACCCCCCAGGCTGGGAAGTGGCCACATGCTCTGTGAGACCATCCCATCCCCCCATTCGCCCATCTTGGTGGAATGGAAAAGCAAGGCAGTCCAATTGCCAGCGGATGCTGACTTTCAAGCCAAGAGGTTTAGCCTCAACAAGGGAGGGCAGAGGAAGTCCTCAAGTGTGTTTGCAGCAGAAGCATATTGCCAAGATCAGACTTCAACATGCAGAGCAAAGGAAACAGCAAATCCTGACCCAGTCCTGCCTGGATCAGGGCTGTAAAGATCCCCAGCGGGGCCCTTCCGATGGGGCTAAGGACTGAGGCCAGAGGAGAGGCAAGCCTGGGTCCTGCAGCAAATCAGAGGCTGCATGAGGACCAGAGACCCAGTTCTCTTGACACGCAGCCCAGTGTCCTCTCGTGACACCTGCGCCCTGTAAATCCACTGGGAAGGAAATATTCCCTCCTCCCCGTCCTCCCTCCCTCCTCTCTTCCAGATGGAAGAACATGAAGAGTCCGAGTCCAGGAAACTCCATCCTAGAACATAGTAAGAGAAGGCTACGGGGCTGAAGTGGACAAAGGTGTGCTCCCTCCTCTGAGAGTCAGGTTTGGGAGGGTGGCGAGAAGGATGGCTGTTTCTTTCGGAGGCTGTTTAAGCCCAGCGGGAGGTAAGGGTGGGATGGTACCTCACCTGGTGGTACCCTGTACAGGTGATGAGCTTCTGTGACTCAGGGAGGAACTGTATGTCCTGGTCCCAGATGGGAACTCGCAGGTCAAGCCAGTCATTCCGCACCTGGGGGAGTGGGTCGATGGGGGACAGGGTTGTGGCCAGCTGGTGTGCCCCTTCCTATCGCCCTCCGTCTTCATGGTCAGCGGCCCCGGCCTCCCTGGGTCCGAGGTCACTCACGTTCTTGGCTCTGAACACAGGCTCCTCAGACCCCTGCAGGTCCCACACCTTCAAAGCATTCTCCTTCCCACCTGTGGCAACTACATGGGGGTGCACTGGGTTTTGGCGCATCCTACACACCCCAGGGCCCACCCGCAGTTCCAGGAGCTGAAAAGAACGAGAGATGAGAGGGGAAGTGAGAGTCAGTTCCTGGGTCCCAAAGCCCTCATTCAGCTCCTACCCTGGCTCCCACCCTCCCCAGCCAGAGGAGCAGGCAGGGGAGCCTCACTGGGTCAGAGGAGGTCTCCTTGTCATTGTCAGGCCAGACGCGGAGAACCCCAGAATCCACGCACGTGATGAGGGTGCTGCGGGGAGAGGAAGGATAGAGTCAGGTTTTTAAAAAAAGTGTGAAAATATTCTCTCAGCCCCAGTCGACCCACCCCCACATTAACTAGACCCCAACCAGCCCTCTTCCTCAGAAAGCCTCCTGGGAAGGTGGGTCTGGACAACTTTTGGCTTCGGTGTGTATTAGTT